>JAFBJR010000194.1:3889725-3942307 GCA_016785285.1 Brachirus orientalis
TCAAGATACAGGCACCCCACAGTGATTTATGTATGATTCATGAAAGCTGAAAAAACATTTCTTTCTGAATTTCTTTAGATATTTTAAATAGAATATGTTGGGAGAATGCTGTCTTATTAAACCCCCCAAAAATTCTGTTTTATCAACATTTTGTGAACAGGTCAGAGTCAGTGATTAAGAGACACACCCACTGATGAATAATTGCCCCACACCTGTGCAGACAGAGGGGGCGGAGCATTATTTATTTAAGGCCTTCAGTGGCATCACGCCAAATGTTTGGAAGGGCTCCTGACAAAGGTGTGGACGGACCAAACTGTTAAGAATGTTGAATTTATGAATTAGTAAAAAGCCATGTACAGGGTATTTTGTTCATGAAAATGTTTACTTTTCAAACCCATCTGCGTCATATTTTGATATCTTTAAATACATGCAAAGAAAAGCCCAGAGTAGTGTGGATGCAGTTTGAATGAATATCACCAGGGTTGGCCCCAGCTCTTCATGGGGCTCTAAGCTGAATTTGATCTTTGGCCCTTTTTCACTGCCAGTAATAAAGCAGTAAATTACAAAGTGCTTCTTGGGGAATTCTGCACGGTTGTAGCTGTGTTGCTTGCATCATCTCTTGTGTTGATTTTCACTTCACTTTTCAAAATGGCACAATATTACGAGATGTCAGCCCACTCATGTGACAAAATAAAACAATAGACATGCATTTATTTTGAACATGAATAGTGTACGGGTATGTGTACCACCAGTGGTACGTGAGCTTCAGCCGGTGGTCCTTGGAAGAAAATCGTAAATATTCTGCTGTATGTATTAGGGTATGTGATCGGGAGTAGAGCCGAGGAATTTTGCCTGGAGTGTGTGGACAATGAAACAAATAACAACAAATAATAAATGAAATAATAATTGGAATCATCTCTCACGCCATCTTCATCTAATGTCATTATACAAGTGTCTGAGCTATATTTGAGGAAGAGGAGGATGATTGAGGAATAAATCTGCCTCCTGTGAAAAGTCTGTAGCTGACTTTGCTCGGCCTATTTACACCATTATTATAATGTTGGTGATAATGGTGTTAGTTGAATATTTTGAGGTGGCACTTGGTATAAAACGCTTGAGAACAATTGATCTAGCCTATTGTGGGTTTGTTTTCTCACAAAACTATTCCTTGGCTTGGGTAATATTATCATTACAGTGTAGTATAGTTATCATGCACAATAAAAAACAACACAATGAAATGCCCTAGGGGCCCCCCTGGTGGTCACGGGGCCCCCGAAAATGCCTTAGACCAACTCTGAACATCATAGTACTGTATAAAAGCTTCCACTACAGTACTGCTGCTGGCAACTTGACAAGTGAGAGATGTAGCGCTCATCATTTCACGCTGCTACACAACAGCACATTTCTAATGAGCTGTAGTCAACCAGTGTGAAACAACAGCACATTTCCAATAAGGCTGCTTCCACACTGTGGTTTGTTGAGCCTCTTCTTCATTTTGCACACAACAGTTGTTATTTATCTGAGCCAGTCCACGTTCCAGCAAATGTCTCTGCGTTTTCTAAAACAAAAAAAAACAAAAAAATCAGGCTCAGCTCTGGTCTTGTGTTTGTTTTCATTGCTAAAACAGCTGTCAAACACAGTTAATATTTCAGCGAGATACTGTGCTGGAGGGAACCTCTAAGTGCTAGGGGAATGTGGAAACAAAAAACCAACACTGTTGCTTTCTGGTGTTCTCTTGTTTTCGGCTGCATGTGCTGGATACGTTCACTCTCACTCCCGTGCTCTGCTTCCACGGAGTCAAGCAGCTCTTTTATGACTCCTGAAACACAGCAGCGCAGGATGGAAATCAAAATAAACTGCGTAAAGCTCTCCCAGGTCGTCAGTAAGCTGTTGGTGTATCACTTCATTTTCAGCTGCGGTGGAAGACACTTTGACATCTTTTCAGAGGCAGGCAGATTAGAGATTTGTAAGGTGGAAACCAATGAAACCAAATAAGGGGGGCACCAATGAGCTGTTCTTCCAAGGCCTTGGCTGTGTTTGCTTTGCCTTATGTCCACGGCACAGGGCCCTTTAGCCTCCGTGTGAAGTCCACCTTTCTGCCGAGTGGGCCGAGCCCCACACTAATGATGCCTCGCGGATGTTAGTGTGCTGCAACCAGACAGCGAACAAAGTTCTCCCCGAGCACTGTGTAGACAAAGCTCCTCTGACATTACTGACACAAGAATCTCTGCCCAGATATAAGCTTGTGGTTTTCAAGCGAGTAATGCAGAAACACACTCTGCTCCTTGTTTAAATTAGCCTGGCAGTGTCCGTTCTACTGCTTCTGTTTGACACGCACCAAGGAAATAAATGGACTTTCCACGCTGATCACAGCTGCCGAAGCAAAACACAACTTGATCCTGCCACATCTCATCTTCCACCTGCACTCCTCTATTTTCAGTTAGTCCACATATACTCCCTCTAACCTACTCTCTCTTCTCTATTTCAATGAAAATGCACTTTGCAGTTCTGCTCTGGCTACATCTTTTGTCCACAGTACAACTGTTTAAGAACTCAGTGTGGACCATAGATTGTACCTTCTGGTTTCAAAAGTGAAGCCCAGGAAGTAACAGGTAACCACCAGTGGGTGACTTCTCTTTTGGTCTCAATTACTAGATCCAGGTCCTGGTCTTGTACGACTTTCAGTTGTAAACACTGTCAAGGTGCAGGTCAAATCGCAAATCTTCAGGCTTCAAAATGTCAATTTGTTTTGCAATCAAAAGACTGTGTCCATTTTTACAAATGGTTTATGGTCTGGGTGGTCACACACAAAGCCCTTTAGAATCCTTGCTGCATTTATAGGTGCTTGTCAGAAAGAATCAGCTTCCTGTTTTCATGCTAACTCCAGTGTACGTGATTAGTCACGTGATATGCATTTTAAGGCATCTTAGTATGGACACGGGTAATACAGTATGTGATGCATATGTGATCCTCTGGGTGTTTCTCAAAGTTGAGGAACGATCCTTGAACAGCCATTGAAAAGTCATTGGACCAGTCAAAAGACTGTAGTCTTACCCGCAGAGAATTTAAAAGGATGCTGGATGCTGGATGGAGGATGTTGTGTTTTCTACCCTCCTTTGCAACCCCCCCCCCCACATAGTTTGCTGGGCAGAACCTTCTCGCCGATGTAATGATGCACACTTGTGCTCATGTGTTCTCTTATCTCCCCCTTTCAATTCCCTCTTTCAGCCAGCTTGTGTTCCGTCCAGTTCCAGCACCTCTCTGTTTCACAACACAGGACTTGGCCTCCTGCCATACACTACCCCCCCCCCCCCCCCTTTCCTACCCCATCCCTTTTCCTACCCCCCCCCCCATCCCATGGGGATGTGATGTATGAAAGCACATCCCCACACATGTGTCACTATGCTGATCCTGTCAGCGTGTCACAGATCAACTGCCCGCCGTGATTCAGTCGCTGTTCTCTGGCACGAAGAGGTGTCGATTACATCTGAATGGTACAGTGCTGTGCTTCCCAGCTGACACACTGTGTAGACAGAGACGGGGTAAAGAGTGGGGGTCAGAGAGAGAGATATAAAATTGGAAGGTAAAGGAGGAGGGGGAGGAGGAGGAGGAAGAAATCACTGTCGGTGTAGCGGGTCGAAATTCCTGTTCACACTTTGTCGAGTGTGCTAGAAACACGTTCTGTTTGTCATCAAAGAACCAGCTTTGAGGTGGACGAAAGGAGGAGTAAAGAAAACGTCTTAAGTGTCATTAGCGTTACCGGATGCGGGGGCCTCGGCTGTACTGCTGACATTAGCCGTAACATGAGTGGCAGCTCACCGGATTTTCCCGACAACAGAGCAACTGAATATGAATGTCGTCTGTTCATGCTGTGTCAAGCTGTGGAAGCAGCGTCAGATCAGATAAACTTATATTGTGGAATGTAACTAGTGGCAAGCTACGCTGTGAGCTGAGAGATGCTGCACTCTAAACACAAAGGAAGCTTTCAGATAACTGTTGATAAGACTAATTTACTTGTACATAAGGAGGCTGTTGACCTGTGAACCTGAGCAGAGAGCCTGCTCGAACTGACCTTTAGCTGGTGGAAATGGCACAGAATGAGTGGGAAGTATTTGTGTGCTGAGTGGAGACTTTGATCGCTCTGAAACTCTGATGCTTCATTCAATCGTGATGTGATTTGACAGGTTGTAGTTTTTCTTACATTTAGTAAACATAAATAATTCATTTGTGCATTAAACAGTTTTAGGAACTCTTCCTAAACTGACTGTCTGACAAGCCCCAATTTCATGTAGTGAATTTGTCCATGCTGACTTGTTTCTAGAAGGTATACGTCAGGTTTTTTGAAGAGTGTTGGGGGGGGGGGGGGGGGGGGGGATATGAGGTAAATTAGGTACTTATGCAGAGTCAGAGTGTTAAGTTGTGAGTGGAATGGTTCAGTTTGGTACAGTCAAGGGCAGATTTTTTTTTTTTTTTTTTTACAAATAGTACCAAAATAACCATTCCATTTTTAGTACCGTCCCCTTGGGGTACCACAGTAAAATGGTACAATACAGAAACATGTCACCCCCGTATGACTGGTGTTTCTTTAATTCCCGCAGTCTATTTTCAGACAAAGCTTGACGTCTTGTTGAGACAAACAGCCGCTGGATGTCCTCCAGTGTTGTCTGCAGCGTCAGGTTCAATGCTGTTGTTTGCTGTCGTCAAAATGGTATGACATCACGCAACGTAGCTCGCTGACATGACCATCGGGCACAGCCCCACACCTCACCTACCAAGTGAATGTAATGTTCCCAGTCTAAACACAAGACTGATGCAGGCCTTTACCATTCCAAATTGTACCATGACAGAAACACGGCATTACATATACCCAATAGTCAGCACACTTGTGGCATCACAATTCAAGTTTGGGTGATGCAGGAATGAAAAAATAATAATTAGAAAACAGGTCAGAGCAACCCCTGGCAATGGAAATGGCATAAATCACCTTTTTAGGTGGTACAGTCGACAGCATTCAGCATGCTGCATTTTTGCAGAGGGACATGGAAGAACCAAACATGAATTATGCATTATTTTGATGTGGGGAGTGTCCATGTGTATACAGCACCAGCACAGGCTCATGTGGGGACAAGAATTGCTTATCCTGTGAAAATGCTCAACAGCTGGGATTTCAGGGCAATAGAATTCACTTTGAAACATTTTTAGGCACTACTTTGTATTTTGAGTCATACTCCAACCTGTTTGCAGCTTTCTCGCTTTGCTAGTGCAGTGTTGCTCGTACCTCCATCCATCTTGACATGAAAATCATTCACTTCTTGTGTGCAAGACAAGAATGTTATACAAAGAAACACAGACGCCGTTGGCATTGTGTGAACTCATACGAGAGTGCTTTGAATCTAAGGGACATTTGTTTAAATTTCAAGGTCTGTGTTCCACAATATCTCCGATTGTACTCAACTCCTAACCAAAGCTTAATTAGGAACATCACTTATCTAAGAGGACAGTGCTTGATTTAAATGTAAGTGGCAACTGTGTGTGATGTCACCCATAGGAATCTGAACTCTTGTGTATGTAGAGGTTGTGCAACTGGAAGTTCCTTCAACCAGGCACCTATTGGACAGCCAGGTAAATTATGTATTTTCCTCAAAAGAGGAACATAATTTACAGTCATCGTCCTGTTCTATTGAGGAAGGGCTGAAACTACAGAAGGTGACAATTAACTACTCATTTCCCCATAGACTTTAATTCAAACAGAGTTGCCGATACATCATATTTTTACTTCTGCATCGGCATCCTTGGAAATCTATGTGAATTTTTTTCAAATACAGTCCATTTTTAAACATAGGAGACCCAGAACAAACACAAAAGTATGTTTTCTCACATCTTAGTTTCTTACTTTGCGATAACTAAGCCAGCTCTGTTTGCTAAATAAAGGCTGTCAGAAGAATGGCCCAAAAGCAGACACTCGGGCTTTGAGTGTTTTGCTACTTTCAAATTTCCCGAAGGTCAAGAAAGAACCTTCATCCTCAAATAAATCTCTTGATTTGAATCAGAAACATGTGCATTTATTTCATCCCAGGTTTTCTCACTCAGATAATATTAACATTCACCCTTAGATCAAAAGATTGAGCTGTGTATTTTTGGGTAATACATCTGTTTGCAGCCTGGGCCAGCCCATGCTCTGATCTCTATGAACAGAGAGGAGAGGGTGGTGGGTGTGCTGGATTTGCAGTCAAGCTAAAATTGTGCGTTCCTCTTTAATATATTCCAGCCATAATGTGCACTAATCTTTGCAACACAAAAATCAATGAGGCACCCGCCCGTCCACACAGCATTCATCTCTGCGGTTGAGTCCGGAGTCTCCAGCACATCTGTGGGATGTTAGCATCGCTGGTGGATTTACTTGTGTGTCGATAAAGTGGGCATGCTCATTCACACACGCACACACATGCACACACACACCTACTCACAGTCCAGAGGTTACATCAGGACACACTGCGTGTCCTGGTTCCAGTCTTATCTGAAAGCAACAGTGTATAGACGCCGCATGAGATAACCGCACTTGTGCAGTGAAGACATTTCTGCTGCTAATGCTGATAATGTAACAAAAAACTTATCTGAATTTTTTAAAGAAAATGTTCACTGTCCAAGAAAGAGAGAGGAAAAACGACGTACTTTCATAGTACACTCACAGATTTGTATATGTAAATGAATACTATTTGTCACACCCTTTTTTTGTCTGTCTCAAGACTAGTGCACAATACGAATGATATCAGTCAGTTCTGTTTTACAAACTAGCAGTAGACCTTTATCACTATTATAGCCATGCACTGAAATACCAAGCTGTGATATGCCAGATCTGCATCTAATATCCTAACTGCATTTTGGCTTCATTTGAAAGAGTTAAAGTAAAGTGTGCTAATGTTTTCTAAGATAAATTTAGTATTTTTGATCTTCTCTCTGCAAAGTGCAGGGCCCATGGCTAAGGATGGGCCTGCACACTACACTGAATTCTCACAGGACACTAGGTTATGATGAGGTTGTATAATTGATCTGTAACTGTGTATTTGGACTTGCAGTAATGGCAATAATAAAGTAGTGTCCTGTTGCTTTATACCCAAATAAAGGAACTTATATACTTTTGTTTCATAGAATTGTGTGTCAATAGATATCAAATCTCTGGCATAGCTTTTAATCTTCATACACCTTACTTTACTTCATGTAAAGGGGCAGAGGGAAGGGGTAGCAGCTGCCATCGGTGACAGAAACATTCTGATTAAATTTGTTATTGTTCCCAATTATGACTTATACAAGTAAATCAGTCATGCTATTAACTGGTCTTGATTGAAGATCATGTGTCTTTTTGACCCTGACCAAGGCAAGACATGGAACTAAGACCAAACCCTTGATCCAGTCCAGTCTTCAGTACTACAACACTAGTGTTTGACCTACGAGGTTTTACTCTTAACACCAACGTACTATACAGAGTTCACACTGGCCCATATGGCTACACATCATCCAAGTGGCCGTGAACTTGGATGATGTTTTTAAAGACAAAAAGTATGGACACTTCAAACCCTAATTATCACCACCGTGACTTGCAGAGAAGAACAGGGATCACAAATGTGCTTTCCAAATGCAGCTAAAGGATGAAGGATGACATGTGGTTTGTGCTGATGGCAGCATGATTTCCATGTCTCCTAACATGAGGCATGCACAATTATGTTCAATATTCTTTAAGTCAAGTAAACTAAGCAGCCAGATTTTTGGACAATAACGATTCAATTGCAGTCGAGTGCACAACATCCATGTTGGATTTTAGGCCAACGTAACCCTTGAAATTCATGCACTCTTTGCTATAGGTATACTGTGTACTTACTTTTAGTGTTTGATTTGAGACACAGCAGTTGTGTACCTGTTCATGGAGATTTATCTTTCTCCCTCTCACAGGAGTGGAAGAGAGGCAGCAGTGGATTAATTGATCCAAAAAAGGTGAAAAGGTGGAAAGATCCAAAAGTGGGGTCATTCTCAGTGTTTATCATGGGGCAGGATGCAACTATAGGATCATCAGTTTGATTTTTTTGGAAATGCACAGCTTGGCAGTCTCTACCGTCCTGCCTGTTGGAAGATGCAAGTGTGGGACAGACGGCGTTGTGACAGGCTCTAATGAAGAACAGATCTCGATTCTGGAAACCAAGAGAGAAATGAAGCATCTTGACATGTTACAAACTAATCTCTAGTAGGGAAACAATGCTGTCAATTTTTTAAACTCTTTTGTTTTGTGTTTTTGGCATTACACTCTTATGTTAGCTCACTTTTTTGTGTGTCTTTTGGCCACGTCAGTTGATACGATTCTTTCGTCCTGTTTGCCGTCTCCTCGGGACAGCTCAGGTTGTGTGGTTTGGAAATAAAGCAAGAGAGGCAAGGTTGACATGCTTTGGTCACATGCAGAGGAGGGATAGTGATTGTATTGGACAAAGGATGTTGAAGATGGGGCTGCCGGGCAGAAGGAAGAGAGGAAGACCACAGAGAAGGTTGATGGACGTTGGGAAGAAGGACATGAGGACAGTTACTGTAACAGAAGAGGACACATGGGAGAGGGCAAGATGGAGGCAGGTAATCTGCTGTGGCGACCCTAAAGAGAGAAGCCAAAAGAAAAAGAAGCAGCAGCCCTCTCCCTTTTCTGATCACAGGGACAAAAAAATCAACTTTTTGCCCATATTCCTATAAGACAATATTCCCACTAAGCTGTGAACACTGATGTAAGACATTACACTGTAAATTATTCCCTTTCTAATTTTACTGTCTGATTGTTCCCATGGTGAACCACAGCATTTTTCAGCCAAAAAAAACTGGTTTGTGTGCAATGCACAAAGCTGTCAATAAACAGGCAGCATGCCATAAAAACCCAAGTGAGACGTGTTTTCCAGATGTGCTGTATTCAAAGAATTCTCAGAGAAGATGAATGATTTCTATATATTCCACAAGTCTTAAAACTCCTTTAGACCCCACTCAGGATAAACATCCATCCTGATATAATCACTAGCGGGCAGCATAAATTACACGTCTGACACAATACATCTTCAGATTTGAACACCAAAAATCACATTCGGGGTTGTGACTGATGTTGATAAAAATGAATGACCAAACGAAAAACTGAAACAAGGGAGCACAATAATAGTGTTTTTATTTACAATGTATAAAACAAACAGAAATGGGCTATATCACCGAGCTGCTAGACTTCAACTGCACACTGTTGCCGGGACTGAGACAGAAGAGGCTCAAGTCTTTTACATATTTCTACAATGCTGTCTTTCAAAAAGCAGTTCTGCCTTTTTAGACAGTTCCTCCAATCATCGTGCATCAGCTCAGCATCCACGCCCGCCCACTGCTCCATTGACTCCCAGAGAAGCTGAGCTTTCCTGGAAGTAACGTTTTTGCCACATTTATCCAATCGCTGTCTCGCTCACTCTAGTGAAAAACCCTATTCTGTGCTGTCTTGTAGAGATCAACTGAAGCGGACCTTCCACTCTTTTTAATGCGCCGTGCTGCTGCGAGAATACATGAGAAGAAAATCGCGTCAGACAATCTGTGATGAACAGCTGATTCTGAAAGTCATATATAGTTGATCGACTCCTAGCGCACTTTTTGTAATGAAATGTAAATATAATAACAATTATTTTCTGACATTTTAGAAGAAGCTGAGTTTCCTTTGCTATCACAGAGCAATCACTTCTGGTGTAAATGCAATGTGACCTCGGGATGTCTTAAAGACTCCTCATGTGATGAGTTTTGTAGAGAACTGGAGAAGAGTGCTATCCTAAGTTGTAAAAAAAAAAAAAAAAAAAGTAAGGTTTGCCATAAACATTAATGCATAAAGTCTGTGCTAATGACTGGAGGTTGAATGAGTGCCATAACGTTTTGCCGGAAACGATGCAGGCAGTTACATCACTGCCAAATATGAAGCAGAAGACTAATTAATGTGTTGCCTTCTTAGCTTATCATTTTACCTGTTTAAACTTGATTAAACCATGGACTAGTTGGGATGAGTTATCAGACATAATTTTGTTCTTGTGATCGGATATGCCATTCATGCGTGTTAACATGCAGCACAGCCAAGTGGGACCCAATTACAAGTGGTAACATGAGAAGCATCCAGGATGCTCGTTAATGCCAGGTGTGAACAGACAATTGTGATTGGACCTCACTGCACTCGTGTTAATACCAGGTGTTAATGGGGTTTCATTTCAGGAGAGAAGCTCAGAGCTTTCAGCTCATTCTCCTCGACTGAACGACCCTGCGGGTGAACTGGTACACTCACTGAATCTGATCCTCCCTGGAGGGCATCAGGTGGGTGGGTGATATGGGCAGTTAGGATAATCGTTGGTGGATTAAGTGGATTACTCGGAGGAGGAGATGGAGCAGTCATCCTGAGCAGAATCTTGAAATGGATTGACCGGGACTGAAGTGAAGAGAGAGGCTGAGTCATTGCAGCAATGTGTGGGGAAATTATAGCTAGAATATGTTTTGCCTGGGCAGCAGCTGCAGAGATAAAGCCATCAATTGTTTTCTTTTCCCGTTTTTTTTTAGAGCTCCAACACCGGGCTGTGTATTTTATCTCCAAACTGTGGGTAAACAAGTTTCCACACACAAATACACTCACCTATAAGAGCTGACAGATAAAATAAAGCAAATCAATCAGCAATTCAATATTGGTAGTAAAACAGTGACTATGTCAATTACAGAAATCTTGTTTGAAGGCCCAGTACAGGCTGTGTTTATTTATCTGTGGATTGAGCACTTTTGATACTTTTATCATGTTTATTTAGCATGTAGATATGGAAATCTTTCTTTCTAATATATGGGACTTACTTGAAAATTCTAAAATTGGAATAAGGCTGAATTGAAACTACTAATAGATATGCCATTTCGAATTACAATAAACATGTAATATTAGCATGCATTCAGTGTCACAGTGAGTGTACTGCATTCACAGGACATCATGTGATAGGTGGTTAATTCAGAGACACATACAAACATACACACAAACATGCTGGACAAAATAGACTGGTTCTTAACAGATCTTAACTGTTCCTTCAAGATTATTTTAAAATGATAACATAACAGTGTTGGATGTCCTTTACTCCTGACGAGCTAGTCCTGCTTAGAATCAAGTTGTCGATTTATAATTTAAATGGAAAAAATGTACTGGTATTCAGTCTATTAGGCCATTATTCAATATAGATTTTAATATAATTCTCATCAAATATGAACTTAATGTTGGTGCTCTCCCATGCTTTTAAAATCAAACAAGATTAGAAAATACCATTGTGGGGCAGGCAAGAGAAAAACTGTGATTTTGTGTTTTTTAGATCACAGCACATTGAGATGCCTCTAACTCTAAGTTAAAATGCAAAGAAAAAATAATAAATATCAAATTAGTTTGATCATAAAAAAAAATTAGTAAAACATAGTAGTCCAGCTTTAGTAAAACAATGTCTTCCGCCACAGCTACCTTGTAATGATGTGTGGTGACATGCTCTAATTAGGCTGTTTTTCCTCCCTTGTGCACAATTTTCTCAAGGTCTCATGCAGGATGTCATGTTTCCTGTGCTCAACACCGGCTTTGTCACACAGTGACACACAGCTCTGTTGCTGGTTCTGCTTTTTTCCATGATTACACCCCAGCCACATGGGGCTGAAACACGCAACATTTACTCACATAGCAGCAAAGTGGAGGCACTGTTGTAGTATTTAAAATGTTGCAGTTACATGGGTGAGTTCCGTGCAGATAACCTGCCTTGGGCTTGTTTTCCCTGTGCAAACACTCGCTTCAGCGGACAAGGACAATCCACAACCTTCTCTGACATGACAAAGCAGCGGGCTGTGTAAAACTCTGATCTGACACAGCTGCTTGACTCTTAATGGTGTGTTTCTCCTCACATGACAGCCCATCTCGCAATGTTATGACCACAGATTGTTCATGCTATGTGGGGCCATTAGGGAGATGAGAGATATAAGATTTATCTGGAAGTGCTTCCACCTGTCTGCCGATATGTTATATGCGGGTGATATCTAGATGAATGCATGATGGTTCAGTGGTGTGTTTTCTCCAACAGTCAGTGCTTACTTTGAGTTGGACCTCTCTGTTTTTGACTGGTATTTTTTGCTAATGCATATAAATATAACTGATTGCACTGTGTGCACCCCCACACTCAACCTCACTGAAAATATGGCCAAGTTCTTCTAATAAAACCAATGTCTGCTTAAGTCAACAGACTTAACACGACATTAATGTCACGTTGTAAACTGCTGACTCCCAACACCAAAGTTTATAATCGGCAAAATCTGCAATTTACATTGCAGCAAACCGGAGCTTTTGATTGAGTGCTGCTTCAATCAGCAAGTTCAGATGTTCGATTTGGTGATTTAGGTGTTTGAAATCTTTCATTTCATTCTTTTTTTTGTGTCCTTGCTGGCATGGCATCTAAAGCTGGTTCCAGTGCATAAAAATAAACATTTAACCTACGAAAAAAAAGCCAAAATGGATGCTCTAAGACTGTGTTATGATGTAAATGAAGATGTAAATTCAAAAGCACAGAAACTGTCTCTTTAAGTCTTCAACTCCTTAAGGACACATGAATGTGCAGCCTGAGGAGGAGAGGATTAAAGTGCTACAATCCACTCACTGTACACACTGGATAACACATATTGATTTGTTTTATCACTTGGTTCGTTAATGATGTTGATTTAATTTAGACGCTTGTTCGACTCAAGTGTAAAGTGTTATCAATGTAGCAGCATTTCCTATTAAATCAAAAGCCTGAAACCCAACACGTGGTGTGCGTTTGTCTAATTTTGCCCCTCGTAGACAGCAAAGGGCAGACTGTCACCCTGGGCAAGGAAAGCAGGTGTATTAACAAGTCAATGAGAAATTCATGTGTGTATAATTTCACAGTGAGCACATCTGACCTTTGTTAATGATGCCACTCAAACCTGCAGGTGGTGTCTCTCAGATGAACTCCTGTGGGAATGGCAAGCATCTCTGCTGCTGCTGCCGTTACTGCAGCGCTGAAGTAGCTCATTTCAGTGTGGTAAGAGAGGAAGGAAAAACACATAGTCAATTAAGGGGAAAAAGAGAAACTGGAATAAAAAAGAACTGTCCAAATCAATTTACATCTACTGATTTGTACTGTCAGAATAGATTTATCTTTCACCAAAGTGGTGTGCGTGTGTGTGTGTGTGTGTGTTGGTTTTCAAACTATATCCATTTGTTAATGCTCATCACTCTTTTTACTCTCCCATCAGTGAGTGGAGGGAGCTGAGGAGAGGGGAAGTGGGAGTATGTACTTTTTCATAGGCCCATTGTACTCCACCAGTGTGCAGTGAAAAAAAAAAGAGTATCAAAGGGTCCTCAGAAAGTCCTTCAGAAGCAATTTATCTTCTTCCATCCATAGCCACCTTCCATCTTCTCACTCCTCCAACTACTTTCAACCATCTCCTCTTCTCATCTCCTTGTGCCTTCTCACTCCATCTTAATTCTCTGCCTTGCTTTCATCACCTGCTGACTCACTGCTCTTCATATCCTCACATCCCAGTTTACTCCCTTTCTCTGAGCTGGATCACATCACTTATCAAATCTAGTACCGTAAGAATCAAATGCGAAGGTCGGCCACTGTGTCGCTACTTAAATCTGCCCATAATGGAGCCCAAGGGTATCTGAAATTGAGTGTGAAGACTGCATCAAGGTCAGTTACTCCACCCCACAGGATAGTGATGGATGTGTTGTCTGATTGCTCAATTTGGCTGCCCTACTTGAGGAGGTATGGGGGCATATCTCATTGCACTTTGAGAGCAAGGGAGTGTTGCTTTTGTGTGGAGGGCCAGAAAGTCATTCCATGCGGCAGGGAAAAGATGGAGAGGTGCGGGTTGTGGGAAGCAGGTGTGTGAGTCTGCGTGCGTGTAATAGGAGACAGCAGATTATACAACTGCCACCCGAGCCTGGGAAAATTAGAGGTTCTGTGTCCATGTACTTGAGTAAACATTTGAAGGGATTAAAATAAAACATATTGATTTCTGGACGGATGGCGCACAGTCTGTCAATACGCTAATCTGCCAAATTGACTGCACCTCTCCGAGCACTGTGCATCTCCACACAGCTGGATTCAGTCAGAGAAAACCATAAACACCAGCCATGCTCAGATGAAACCCTCTCCCAAGTGAGTGTTTTATAGTATCTTGGACTGTGAGTGTGTGTGCACTTGTGGGAATTACTACAGACTGTGGCCTGACATGTGGAACTCTACACATGCAGCCATTATTGTTGAAAAGCATGAGAGTGAACAGTGTGTTTGTTGCTATTTTTCTTGCTCCATCCACCTCCTTAAAAGCGACATTGTGAAGTGGAATTTGGTGACCCATGACGATTCTTTTATCTAATCTTATTTGTCACGCCTCTTTAGGCATGATTATTATGAATATTAGGCTTTGTATCTTATTCAATCCATTGCAATAAAGCTTAGAATACATAATAACACAATGATGAGCTAAAATGCTGAAACTATGAAATTAAATTTGTGTCTTCTGGGAAGTTCGACAAATATAATATTTATCCAAAATAAGCAGCATAGCTCGCTCACTAGCACAGGAAAAAAAAAAAGAAAAGAAAAAAGAAAACAGAAGCCCTCCCAAGTCTGTGACATCAGTTTGGCTGAAAGCATTGTAAAAAATGTAACCTCAAGGTTTTACATAAGTGCTGTCCTAATGAACAAATTAGAAATATCTTAGTATTTTACTTTTCATTTGCATTTTATCTGTAATGAAGCAGATATTAGAGAGGGATTAACATTTGACTTAACCTCAGTAACCTTTTGAATTACTTTTTTTTGTATGGTGATGATTGAACTCTATTACTGTGCTATTTGTACTGTATTCAAGTAAAAGATTTGAGAACCTGTTGGTGTTATGTTGAAGAGCAGATAACTCGGAAATGATGAAGTCACAAATGAGATGTTATTGCTAAGCAACAGACAAGCAAAAATATTTCAAATTATGACATTTATTTGTTACAAATAATTCATTATTTCCTTGGTCATATTTCTCTTTGCAAAATGTAACTTTTGCACATCAGAATTAAAGGTTTTAATTCCTGGAATTAAAGGTTCAAATTACAATGCTTGCAATACTACCAAAGAACAAGCTGTCTTTGGTAGTAAAACTGGAGAGTTGCCTTCTTGTTGATGCTTTAAACTTCTTTCTGCCACTACAGTGTAGTGCATCACTTGCTGTGATGCACTACAGGATTTTTTGGAATGTGTATATCTCATGAACATGGCAAAAAACTGCCTTTGTCATCAGCATATTGATATGCTGATGGCATTTGTACTTGACACTCACTGGCCATTTCTTAAGGTATTATATGTTTACCTAGTAAAGTGTCCATGTAGTCATCTGCTGTTGTAGCCCATCTGCTTGAAGGTGTGACAAGAACTTCTCTATACCTTGGTTGTGCAAAGTGGTATTTCCTCTTCTTGGGACCATTTTCTGTAAACCCTAGAAATGGTTGTGCATGAAAATCCCACAAGATCATCAGTTTCTGAAATACTCACATCCACGCCATGCCATGTTCAAAGTCACTTAAATTACCTTTCTTCCACATTCTGAGGCTGGTTTGAACTGCAGTAGGTCTCTGCTGCTTTCTCACTGCTGGTCAACTCAATGTGTGGAGCATTGAGTTCCTGCCAAGTGATTGGCTGATTAGATATTTGCTTTAGTGAGTAGATGAAGTGAGTGTTTATTCATAAAGTAATTATTTGTTTCTTAATATAGAGGACATGGAAAGGAAAGAGAAGAAATAATGGATGATTAAATCCAGAATAAGGCAGTAATGCTACATTACCGATGCCAAATGAGATAACACACCACTATCAACCTTGTTTTCTTGTATCTTGAAATGCACATTGTTGCATGCTGGACCTCCAAACTGTGGCCTTCTGAGAATTAGGACACAACTAAACCCCAAACAATTTTGGAACAAACACCTTTTTAAGACAATCCGGTGCACAGTCATTCTGCATTACTTCTACAGCAGGAGTCACATTTGATGCCTGTTGATGAGTCTGAGGTGTCGTGCTGTCAGATTTGTAATCAACAGGCACGCAATTGACAAGTGAGGTGTGATTGTCTTGGTCTTTATTCAGAGTTATGTTTGAGAGTTAACAAAGCGTGTGATTGGGCCGTGCCCCCAGGCTGCACATTCTCAGTTTGCAGGCCTTTTGTTCAGCAGCTCTTTGTTGAGTCTGCCCTGGATTCATTGAAACTCTCCACTGCTGAGTGAGCTGAAGGAGCTGCTTTTTTTTTTTTTTTTTTATTGTCGTACACTCTTATTCTCTCTACACACACACACACACACACACACACATACAAACTCACACGTTGATCTTTGCACATACACACAGTCATGCACAAAGGACTGAAGCTCTGCCAGCATTTCATGGGATAATCTACCTTCCTGAAGGTTTGCTAAAGCACCCTTCCCTTCCTCCCCTCTAACCACACAACCCTATTTCTTCTCCTCCCATCCTCACCCTCACGCTCCTGCTTCTCCTCCCCCTCCATCTTATCAGCCCCAGTGTTAGAAGCACGCAGTTTCCTGCCAATTTCTGCAAGCCATGAGCAGCCTCTCCAAACAGGAACACGCATGAGGACATTCCACTGGTGAAGGAAACAGTGTCCTCAACCACCCTCCCTCTTTTCCAAAATTTCCACCCCCCACCCCCAGGACGCTTCTACAAATCCCACTCATGGACAATCACATTCGCACACAAACCATCCACAGACAGACAAGAGTGGGCACAGACTACACAGCCATTCAGCACCGCCATGGACATGGAAATGAAGACAGCTGTGAGGCTCTGAGTGTGCGTTGGAATGCGTGCATGGGTATTCACTGCATGAGAAATGGAAGGCGTTTGGGTGAATAAAAATGACTGAAACTGTCTTTTGTTAAAAAGCGTATCATCATCTTACACAATTGTCATCATGTGTCCTCATATCACAATTTTTGCTCTGAAATGGAAATCTCAAGCCACTTTCACACTAAAATTAACAAGTATAGCTGAGATTTTTTAAGTTGCGGGAACCTGAAAAGGAAAATGACTTAAACCATTCCAGAACTCACTTTTGCGTCACCCTTGCATGCATTGTGATTCAAAAAAAGAAAACACCAACACGATGGAGCTTAGTGACAATTCAGGTCCCTCATTGTCCCAAGTTGTTAAAAGTAAAGTTCTCTAAAAGGCTAATGGCTGTGCTAATGGCCAAAAGATGAATGTGTGTCTTACTGTTGCACCTGCAATAATCATCAAATCAGACAGATGAAATTTGCGTGTACACTTAGGTCTTGCATTCTCTCCAAGTGGCAACTAGTAGTAAAGTCACCTATAACAATCTAAACCACCATTTCACCATGATCAAAAATTTATTAAATTGTTTTTTTTTTTTTTTGACCAGTGGGAATAAGTCTGAAACAGAGAAATTCACTATTACATACTTCCTCACCACAGAAGTGTTTCAGAAGTGCTTGTACAACATTATTTCCCCCCTGGAAATCTATGAAGGCTTAATTTGAAAAGCAAATATGACTACGAAGAGTGTTGAGAGAGAGAGAGAGCGAGAGTAGTTGGAGGGCTGTTATGTGCCTGTTAAAAGAGCAAATTTGTTTAACGTTGCAGGAGCACTATTCGAAAAAGCAGAAGGCAGGTCATGTGGTGAAGTGTGGAGAAAAAAGAACAATAGGCACACTCACATGGGCATCATCTGCATGTGGAAGGTCAAATGTAAGTCTAATCATGACAATATAGTGGAACTAGAGCAGATGCAGTAGCAGTCTGCATGGGTGTCATCATGACACCGCTGAAAGATGAGTCTGGGATGACAGTGGCAACTTCACTGTGGGGAAAAAAAAAGAAACCATCTAATTAGCAGAAGGAAGAAACCTCCTGGGACTTATTCTGAACAAAAGTCAAACAAAGACTGGAACCGAAGGAAGCAAATGAAGCACAAAAGAAGGCTTTAAATAATTTAAAACCTTGTTTATAACCTCTGTGTTTTCTCCCCTGGCATGCGAGGCGTATTGATCGGGGAATTTTATGTGAGAATTCTGTGACAGATGATTAATCATAAGTCACTTTTCTCCCCCGTGCCTAATGGATCAGCGCCAGACCAAGAGAGAAAGGCAGAGAGGGTATGTCCTCACTCTGCCGTCTCACTGCCTTTTTAGCAGCCTATTCTCCCACTTCTACCTTGCCCTCTCCACCATACCTCCTCTCCTAAGTTTCCCCAAATTTCGGGGGGAAAGTAAACAGTGTGAAATGGCCCAGACTGAGATTTTGAGGAGCTGATTTCTTTACTTCTTTTCCTTTCCTGGCGGTTGAGCTCACCAGGCGTGTACGTGGCACAGCATCTTTTTTTTTGTGTGCCCACATGAATGATTCAGTGCCATATTGAAATTACACAGTGGGTTCCTCTGGTGAAACTGCAGAGGAGTTTTGAGAAACAGATCAAATGTTGGATAAGCCATGCCAACTGAAATACCTTAAGCAAGAATGTTTGTGTTTAAGATGTGGAGCAGATTGTGTAATATTCTATCTCTTGTCTTTTATTGCTCAAGCTTAATTAAGTCCCCGTGGAAGTGCAATTTGTGTTTGTCCTGCTGATTAAGTTTACAACAGAGTCATCAATCATGGGAATTTGATGCTGCTTTACAGGACTGACTAGTTAATTCTGTCACTTTGAATACGCCAAGGTCAGTACACACAAAGTAATAGGACAATCTTTTTTATTCCTGCTTTCTACAACAACTCTATAAGTCTGCTTTTAGTGCATTCACTTCCCAGAGTCAATCGGCAGGTGTATGGAAATTAGAGAGCAAGCAGTGTTTGAATACAAATACCTTGTTGATTTAACTTTAAATCAACTTTAATTTAACTAACTCCAAATGAAAGCAACACTATGAAAATTTGAGCAGCAATATGCCTTTAGGAGAAGATTGTTCCAAAGATTCAAGTGCCAGTTAAACTGGTATGGTGTTTTACCTGTCGCCATGACAGCAATTTTTTAACTGTCTATGAGTAAGGATGTTCAGACTGGCTAAAAAACAGTTTGTTCTGAGCATAGAGAAACCTATACAGCTTCAGAAAATAACACATTGGCTATCGGAAATACACCAAGTTTTAGGAGTAGTTATGGTTAGGCAACATAACAGATTACGAAGAGATTGTGGTTTCAGTTCATTATAGGTGAAAACTAAAAAAAACTGCCATGGCTGTGCAGAGAGGAGAAAAGAGCCAAGTAAAGTTCTTTTCCAAACTCATGTTTCAATCTTTACACAAATATATCTGACACTAGCAAGTACGACACTACGAATGCTTTCCAGGAGCGCCAAAGAACGTATGCTGTGTGGCCTGTTGGAATGACTATAAACACATGATTTTTGATGTGGTTGGGCAACATTTTGTAACATCTGGTTCTGATACAATAAACTCGGGCCCTTAAGCTGCCAGTGTGCTTCATCAGAACTGCTGGTCTGATGGTTGCATAGCTTCACAAACCCTCACCTCCTTTTTGACATTCACATCAGTTTATATCGCAGCTGTAGCGCAGTTAGAACAGGAATTTTGTGCCAGTCATTCTGTATAAAAGGTAGGAATACATCTAGTGACATACGGTAGCTGTGTAAGTGGTCAGAGAGACAACACTGGTGTGTGAGGGCCCCTTCATAAAATCTGCAGAAAATCAATATATATTCCCATGGTTCTATTCATACATAAGTGAGGGTCCGCATCAGTCTAGCATTCCACAAAAGTGCTTTCAATCTACAAAAAAATAGAGGTTATACCTGGATTTTTTGGGACCCAGATGAGGAGACTAAAAAAAGGCAATTAACACCATCCCAATTGCCAGTGGTTGCCCTGCCCTGTGGTGTTTCTTTTTCATTCCTGCATCACCCTTGTGCAAACTTTGATGTCACAGGAAACAAAATAAGTCTAGAGAAGAAAAAACACCATAGCCCTCAGTAATAATGTTATGTAGTTAATATTTTGCATCTTTTTCCTTCAGTCCCTCTTCAACCCAATTGTTTAGATGACTCGACTGATTAAATTATACAGAGGGCTGTCCCAGGTTTTAAAAAGTAACGATCAATGCAAACCTTAATGTTTATGGCTGATAATGCCTGGCAAAACAAATGGAGCAGACAAAAAAAGATGTCTGCTAACGTGTTCACCTGGGTCTTACATTACCGGGAATTTAATGTTGTTTCAACCTGTGGGAAGAGGGTATTACATAGAATTCCAGTTGTGCCAATTTCTCTGCAAGAGTTTCCCCACATTTGTATGCCTTGATGTATGCCTTTGTAGACTTTTAGTGATGGGTTTTACAGTCAATGTATGTGGTCTCCGTGGTCACAAAATGTAGAGGTCTGTACATCTCGACAGGGTCCATGGATACCTGTGTAGACAAGGGTGAATGGCGATAAACATGTCACGCAGACCTCTACGGACTCTTCAAAAATCAAAGGGTAGCATATTGAGATATCTTCAGTACAACAGGATCTCTGTACAGTAGGGGCTATTGATTTGTGCAGTCATTATCCATTTTTCCAAATGAGAATGTTGTGCTATTATTCCACCTTGTCTGTCTGTAAAAAAAAAAGTACAAATGGAGAATGGAGGGGCATCGTTTGTGTGTCTTTGTGTCACCAGTGAATCGATGGCTGTGTAAAGGTGTCATGGCATGTCTCTTACATTGGAATGCTACAACAGAAAATGAAATCACACATGGGCCAACACTTGTTATCAAGTAACAAGAAGTCTTCATGATGACAATACAGCAGGATCTCTGTATAAAAGGGCTAGTGCGGCACATTTTCCACATTCATTTGCTTCACACGAAGAGCTCACACTGCTTCCTGTGGTGGCACCACGGACATCATCGACACTGGCTCGTGTCTGTCACATAGTAGCGATGATGTTTGTTGGGAATAGTGGCTACTGCTGAAGGCAATTTGTGCTTTCTCCAAAAGTTAAAACATTACTTGGTTTTTACACATTCATGCCTGGAAGCAGTACAGCCTCAATCTTCTGCTGTCAGACAGCGAACAGCCCCTCTGGAGTTATTGCAGTTCAAGGCTGCTACATGCTTTTGACAAAATGTAGTATAAGCAGTCAGACTGAGTCTAACCAATTTAATGTTGTAGGTAAACAACAGTGTGACAGCGACTCACTTTCCTTGACTCTACTGGAATCATTTTTTTTTTTTTTTTTGCAGTTTCGCACCAGTGTGATTGGCACGAGTGTCATCCTCCTTTGCATCATAAAATGTCTTCAAAGTTGTTTCAGCCCTGATATGTTTCTTTGCTGTCGTGTCACACAGCTCCAACTCAGCTACTCACCTCTCATAAATAATGAATGAGGCCTAACTGTTTGTCTTGTGAGATCGTTTGCCAGTAAATGTAAGCGCCTTGCTCAAGGGTGTCGTTTCTGAGCGAGAGAGGAATCTGCTCCACAAGTGCACCTTAGTAAATGCCTCCTTTGACGTGACCTTAATCCATGTTGTATCAATAGACTGACCAGACCAGAGAGATATTGTACTCTTGCTGAAAAAGACATGAATATCAATGAACTCCATGCTAAAACTTGCAAGTTCAAACAAAAAAGAAAAGCACAGCTTTCCCAAGAACTCATTACAGAATCGGTGAGGCGGGACTTAATGCTGTTTTGACTGAACTGTAGTTGTCAGTAGGCCACCGTGATGAGGCTCAATTAGAGCAGCATGCTATGACCTAAGCAGAGGTAATCACTGGGCGGAGGGCAGACTTATGTGGCGGCATGGATATTCACTCCGAACAGAGAGAGCGAGGGATAGACAATAGGACCTGGAGCCGTGGAGAGCAGCTAATGAGCCAACATGATTCACGCTTGGTCTCCCCCACAGAGAGCCTTGTCCTGGGCAGAGTGGAGGTGCACAAGAGGTGCACTCTTTGCTCCAACACATTCCACCACAACGAAGCCTGTCAGAGTGTCGGGGGGGTAAAGGGGACGATTAAAGGTTTCCCCTGCAAATGCTGGGTGAATTAATGTTTTTATACTTTTGTGTTTCTTATTAGAATCTTGAATTAATTGGGACACTGTAGACATGTTTATCTTAGAAAACAATAGAGGACACACAATCTGCAAACACTGTATCATCGCTGCTCAGCTTAATACTCCAGAGAGGAGAAACCAGAAAAGCTGCTTGTTTTTTTAATCAGTTGATTTCGTTGGAAATTATTATTCCTGACTAATATGTGCACACAAAAAGATGTTTTTCAGCATCGTGCAGGACAAATTTAAACTTATTTAAGGTAGCTTTCCTTTATGGTGTAGAGATGTGAGCAGCAACAAAAATTAAAGTATGAGACATTTAAATCACAACCTGTTTGTCTGAAAATGGCTACACAACTAGATTATGATGTAGCATGTGGTGCAAATCCATCATGGATATCTGTAACAGCATGACTATTTAAGTGCTATTATTGTTCACATTGTCTTACACTTTATACCATTATTTCTATCAGTCTTTCTTTCCAGTTAGCATTCATGCTGAATATAAATAAAAATGCAATATAATAAAATTGCAAAAACATAAACTTAAAACTTAAAAGTAAAAAAGACTACTCATTTGCATTTCAAGCTATATACTTTTTGTTGTATTTTGCAATTATCTCATGATTTACCATCAACTTTGTTTCCCTTTCATTCATCTTTATTTCAGTTGATTGCATATTTTCCAGGTTTTTGTCTTTTGTTTCAATGCTGAAATTCAGAGTATTCCATATTGGTACTTCTAATGATACATCAAATCTACTGGGCTTACCTCAGCATGAGCATTTGGACAGAGAAGTTATTCATCCACTGCATGCTCGAATGACTTAGAGAATGATGCAGGTGTAATTTCTTGAAATATAACAAGGCAAATATAACAAAACAAAACAATGTAACAAAACAAAAGAACAAAGCATTATATGCTTTATAATGATATAATAATAATAAGATTTATTATGGTTGTAATTCAGCATAAATGATCTGGAGATCTGCTACCGCTACTTAGATAACAAGTCTAGGGTTTCATTTTTTAGGAATTTAATTCCACCTGTGAGCTTGCTGATTTAACTTTCTTTGTTTCGTATAATATGACTATGTGTGGAGATGCTGTCTATCAAAAAGAAAAACCCCAGTAAGCTACTTATTAAAAAAAAGGCCACTAAATAACCATCCAGACTTTTAAACCCACTCGCGCTCTGATTGGCCAGGCAGCACTCACGTGGTCCCGTCGCTGTGCCGTGCCTCGAGCCAGAGCTGAGTGGAGCCTGTCTGCCAACAGCTTCAGCAGCGGCTCTATCTGGATCCTACAACACTCACTGACAATTAAAGGAGGCCCCTTTTTCTTCTTATTTCCGAGGACTACTCTTCACCATGGGCGACAAAAAGAGCCCTACCAGGTAAAGCGACCGCCTGCTGTCGATTTTGGCCTGTTTTGTGCGTTTTGGGCTCGACATTCGGATGCGTTTCTCTCGCAACACGGGGATCGTTTCTCCCCCTTTTTCGCTTGGTATGCCACAGCTAGCTAGAATAGTGCAGTCACTATGGCGGCTTCTCGCTCCCAACAAACCCAGTCACTTAACAGACAAAGGGAATTTTTTCAGCGGAGACGCCTGGCATTCCCTGAAACGCTCTTCCGTCTCAGCGAAGCCTTGTGGAGGGTCAATGTCGAAATTGACACGGTTTGATATTCGTTTTGTTAGCCGACATGCTAAGCTTCGATGCCGAAAAATTTTAGCAATGCCTGCCTGCCTGCCTGCTAGCCTAGCTGGCGATACAGTCGGACGGTGTGGACAGTCTGACGGGATTCACACACCAAGAGGGCTTAACTCACCGGGACTTGAACCCCGTTTTAATGACAGCACCTCCACGCTCAGTGCTTCGTTACAGGGTAGCTCGTTTATTACACAACAGGTTACGATCGCCTCAAGCCCTTCGTTCTTGTTAATTCGAGAACATAAAATGTTTTGCGGGTATTCCGTCAACTAACTTGACCTTACAACGTTTGTGTCATTTTTTGTGTATAAAGGCCAAAAAGACAAGCCAAACAGAGCGCAGACGACGGCTACTGGGACTGTAGCGTGTGCACCTTCAGGAACACCGCCGAGGCTTTTAAATGCAGCATCTGCGATGTGAGGAAGGGCACATCCACAAGGTAACGTAGCTCCCTCTTTTCCTCTCTCTCTCTCTTTCTCTCTCCCCTCCAGTCTGATCGTCTCGTCTCGTCTCTCCCCTTCTCTTCTGACTGCTGCAGCAGCGGCATCGTTGCATCGCAATTTATGGGACTGACAACTTTGATTGACAGCTTATTTGTCTGCCAGCCAGCTGAGGGACTTGATGGACAATCCTTAAACCCGTCTTCCCGCCGTTGTTTGGATTCTCCCCAGTTTTCTCCTTTCAATGCGACTTAAAAGCTGAACATTGCTGTTGCTTTTTTATTCGTGCTTTCGTCTAGGTAGGCTGGCTGCCTCACTAGCCAGAGGTTTAGGTTGGCGGGTGGGTGAGGTGGGGAAGGAGGACTGTACTTCATGATGCATCCGCAGAGTGAAAGGACTGCTGCTGCTTTTTTCCCTTTGAGTGAAACAAGGTGAATGCATGTATGGGCATTTCAGCGATCTGCAGTTTTGTACAGAGAGGTTTTATTTTTGGTGTGACATGTAAGATTTATGGTGCCTTGAGCTGCTCTACAGTAAAGGAAATATTGTATTTCTCTAGTGAGAGAAAAGTGGTTGTAAGTAAGATTAGAAACATTAACTCCAGATGTGCATTTCTTTGTCCATCAGACTTGTTTCTATTGTGCTGGTTTTTCATGTCCAACATGATGTGATCGTGATCTGGTTACATTTTTAATCTATTCAATGTATGTATTGCAAATTTAATTACATTTTTTCAAATTAATTAAAAATAAAATGCTCTTTGTGTTTTATTCCACCTGCTGCTGTCAAGCAAATATTAGGTGTTAGTTGAAGAAAGTAAGCATTAGTTGGTGCTAAATGTGTGCACCTTGATATCATAAGTACAGTACAAGCAAGATTAATACATTACTAGCATGTTGTATTGCTGTTTCCTATTTATTACAATAGTAATATTTTAGTTAAGTTGAAGAATGTTGTCTCATCATTAGTCCACACAAGCTGCTCCTCGTCCACATTTCTGCCATTTTTCCATTGCCGGGACATGTGGAAGTTTGAATGAAATTTAAGTTATATGATCCCTACACATCATCCTCTGTTTCCATTGCACTTATTCACACACATGTGCCAAAACTTTTATGCTGTTAAAATTGTTTTCAGTTACTGGTATTTTCATGTGCAAATCCAAAATGTGCATAAAAACAGGCTGATGGAAAGCCACATAGTGTTAAAAAATTAGCTTGTTTTTCCAGTTCAGATTTTTAAATCATATTTTCATTCTTCAAATACAAATGGCATTTGGCTATGATTAATTATTCTCAAAACTCATGAACGGGCTTAGTTCCTTCACAAGAAAGGATAAAGCGGTAGAAAATGAGTGAGAGCATTTATAGTAACAGGCTTGTATGCTTGTGGCATTTCCCCTTGGTTCAACTCACAATAATTGTGACGTCAACTGAGAACAGCAGCTTATGGGAAACTGAGCTCACATAACTTAAATATAATGGGATTCCCTCTCACTTCGGTTGTGTACTGACGCCTCCTCCTGTTGCGGGGAAGGTTTTTGATGATAAGTTGTGTGAGTATGTTTGCTCATGTCATCAGTTGCATGAAGACATGGGGAAGCAGATGAGTCAGTTGTGGGTTTGTCGATAGCTCCCCTGCACTCTAACCTTTCCAGCTGTGGTTTTACAATGACTGGCTCAGCTGACACCCCTGGTGCACCACAAAAATGTGGGGAACACGCTCAATGCTGGTTCACTGAGAATCCCAAAGGTTGAGCTGAATCCTAATTGTCTGCCTCCCCTCCCCCTACAAGCTTTTCCCAGCAGTGTGTAGCTCAAGACCACAGTTGATGATACAGTATGAGCATGCTATGCGAAAGCAGGAAGCGGAGACAAGCATGTCGCAGCCATCCTGCCACTGTGCATTGGCAGCAGCCCAGTTGCCTTTGTTTGTTTAAATGGGAGCACATGACATCACTGGAGATTTTGCTTCATGACGCTGTTTGATCTTAATAGTTAACCTTTGATTAATGAAATTATATAGTTGTAGGGCTGCCTCTTATTCTAATGAGTACTAATTAGATGTCTTTTCCTCACTGTGATGTGTTCCAGCAAAGGACTGGACAAAGCAACATGCTCTTAGCCAAATGATTCACACTCAGGGCTATGTGTGGTTGGTTGTTTTGCTGCTTTTGTGTGATGCTTTGCTTTAAATGTGCTTTTCATACATGTGGACTTGTGTGTTCACTAATTAGAGTTCCTCACTGCTGAATGGAGTCAAAACACCTCCTTATCTTAACATTGAAGCCACAATTCTTCATTTACTTCAACAGAAATCTGTTTAGACGTAGATTTGTGCTGTCTGTTTGAAATTGCTTGTTGTGGAAGTTTGCGTTGCTAAATGTTTCTGTTTTTGTCCTGAGTCCGGGGACAAAGGTCAGCCAGTATTGGCTCTAGCAGCTGACTGTAACAAGAATAAAGTTGATGCAATTGACGTTTTGGATGTAATCATAGTCTTTCACACCTCCGTGTTTTGTGAAAATTAAGTAGGTACAGTGAGTTGCACAGTGATGTTGTCGGCCACCATTATTTGCCTGATGGCCACTGGGTAACGTGGGTGGTGCGTGTGTGTGGTATTCAAGTGACTATCAATATTACAAAAAATACAGTTTATTGAACTTGGTGTTAAGGGAAGGTAGATCCTTTCTTATTTTTTTTTATTCTTCCCCCTCTCTCTGGCTGTCTAGTGCTGCAAATTTTATAGAGCAGAAAGTCTGGGTTGCAGTCAGCACACTTAAATGCAGTTTTCTGGTTTGTTAATGCATTTTATGAAAGCTAACATCAAATGAATGTTTCCGTCCACTCAAGTTTGACATTAATTAGTCACATTCTGCTCTGCGTAATTGTTGCTGTTTGTACCTGACATAAGTAGACAGCTCTATCTACAGGTACTGAAGTGGTCTGGGATTTAAATATATACATTCAGCAAAGTGAATGCAAATGTGTCTTGGCCCATAATAAAAGACCACTTACTAAACATTTGAGAAGTGTTGACAGGCAGTGTATCATAAGTAACTTGGGCAATTTGGTTATCCTGGAACATATTATGGAATAAATCTGGTCTGTATTGTTAGATTTGTTTTTTTTCTTCTGAATTTCCAGCAAAAACTGCATCAGTGTGCATAGCTGCCTCCTGCTGGTTAATGCATTGGTTTTTGTAAATGCGCATTACAGAGCAGCAAAGTGGTCACTTTATACATATTAATGCCGAGTAGAAACAGCCACTGAGACAATAGCTGTTCCACAGGAGTTGATGGAGAAAACATGCTTATTATGATCCGTGGTGATTTACAGATAATGGTTTGCACTCGGTGAGACTTGAATCACACTTTGTCCCCTACGGGCTGTAGGTGAGCTACATAACTGTGGGTCATAGTGCTCTGGTTTGTGCTATTGGAGGCAAGAATGCGCATTAACAAGAGCTGTGGCATCAACATTTGGAAAGAGGCCCCACTCTCCCTTTGCCAAGCGCAGCCTAATAAACCTGTTGACCCAGTCCAGCTCAGTGATGTAACATGATACAGAAGTGGGATAAATCTAGCCTCTGCCACTCTTGACTCTTAAACAAGAAAGCACTTTACTTTTTGCACCTGACCTCGCTCCTAATCTACAAATCTAAGTCACCCAAGTCTTCAGCCCCTGCATTCAGTGCCTTCTTCTTCGGTAATTAAAGAAAGGGCCTACATTTGCATCCCAAGCAAAGTGAATGCTATCAGATTTAAATGTCTCTGGCATCTGAACCTGATCGTTGTGTGAACGTGACACTGTGTTTCTGTACATCAGTTTGCTTTGTGGTGGTGTTTGGTATGCACCACTAGCAGCCCTGGGGCTCAGAGAGAAACCATTAGCAGCCCTCTAAAGTTGATTAATGACGGTCTTCACAGGAAGTCTTGGGGTACCTCAGTCTTTGACTGCTGTGCTGTTATCTGTGCACTGTTGCTCTGTTGTCAGTCTTTTCAAGTAGCTTCCATCTGTGTTTTGTATAAAACAGATCAAATGGTTGTCTCTCATCTCACTCTTTCACAAAATACAGTGCTCTGACTTGCATAAATAAATTCTATGTTCTAAACTTTATTTGATGCTCAGGTTGCTGCAGGCACATGTAACTGAAACATTACAACTCATACTATACAGCTGTATGAGGTGAAGTGATGTATTTATATAAAGGTTAGAAACAAGAAAATTAAGTACCCTTTTAAATAGGAGGAATAATTAACAATCATAACACTTAAGTGTGAGCTCAGTGGTGAAGTAATTCGAGTTAATATTTATAAAAGGACAGTTAAGGACAGAAAATGATAATGAACCGGTTGTTAATATCTTTCCCACAAGTTCAGTTTTAGAAAAAGTTTGCTTTAATGTTAACTAAATATTTTAACACACAAGCCTTTGGAGCCCTTCAGGTAATGTTGAGCAAATAGAAATCTCCCTGAAGGATGCACTTTGCAAACTCAAATCATGTTTGCACGCCTGTACTTAATCATCCTTGCCTCATCACCTACATGTCAGGGAAAAGACTTTGGTCACTGTGATGCCCCTAATTAAATAAATGAATGAAATATAAATGAAATATAATATTTTTTAATTTTAGCACATATCATTTTAGTAAGACCCTATGGGAAACCCACAAATCCCCAGATTTTGACTGTCAGAAGTAGGACTGACAAACAGAATAAAAACGGATAGAATCTAAATCATACTAAACCCCAAAGCCTTAGTAATTTTAGTAGACAGCTCAGAAAAGTGCATGTCTCTCATTCTCTTTGTAAGTGTTTAGATGGCACAATTATTGGAAAATGATTGCAGTGTGTTTGTGCATGTGTGTCTTTTACAATGATGGAATAGAGTTATTATAATCTCTGGATTCTCCCACTGTCACATTAAAGCAAATTGTCTTGGATAATGGAATTACATAAGAAGACATGCTGGCGCTCAATTTATCTCTCATTTCTTTGCTCGACCCCACACCCCCACCCCCCGGCAGAAGCCCCCACTCAGAGAGAAACTGCTTTTGCTGATCCAGTATTATCAGCATCTGCACTCAAACCCAGAGCATGAGCGGTTAGTCCTAATCTTGACGTTAATTGCCAGATTTAAAAGTCCTTAATTACTTCATGGGATTTGGCAGAGTGTGAGTGATTAAAAACAATAGCCATTTTGGCAATCTGACATAAAAAAAAAACAGATGTTGGGAAAGTTGTTGAATTGAGGCTCCTCTCTTTCAGGAAACAGACAAGGCTAGCTAATGAGTGTGACAGAGAGGCATCTCAGGAAACTACAGAAAAAACATACGAGGATGAGAGTGAGGGAGTTGTTGAGCACAGCGTCACAGCTTATGGAGGAGACAAGGACAAAAGAGGACAAGGAGAGAAACGGAGTGGTGAGGAGACGGAGAGTAGTGTAGAGTGTGGACATTTCTTTCTCTCTCTAGGGGGGTATGGGTGGCTGAAAGGGGGACCTGCTCACTCAGCCAAGAGTCTCCAGGGGCAAAGCACATCATTACCTAGGGAGGAGGTGACTGGACAGCCTCGTCTGTTTCTACCAGCACCACCAACCATGCATGGGGAAAAGAACAGTAGAATCTGACATGTCATTTGCTCCATATGAGATTGTAAGAGAAACTGACAGATTTCTAGTAATTTGAAGTCTTCTGGTTATATTGAACAATCTCGTTTCAGAGCTAATATTGACTAATATTTAAAAGCTAATTCCCAGAAAAACAGATCTTGACTATAGTTCACAATAAATCTCCTACTTGTTGTCAGTGATGTGTATTTTTTTTTACTTGCACCATACATAAATTGAGCCAAAATATATCAGTTACATCCTGTGCTGGTAATGGTGTTTGGAATAAGAATCTGCATATAGGAGAAATTGGCAAGTAAATGTGTGTTTACTTGCACCATGGAGAGGACTGATGGTTTCACATTGGTTGCACTCATATATCTTTGACTTCAGCCATTCTTTCCATTCTTATTTCGAAAAAAATAAGATCAGTAACTGAAGGGTGCAACTCATAATACCACACTAGAAAAGGTGCAGAGCTGTGCAGACTCCTTGACTTACACCAAAATAAAGTAGTAAAATGGAGAAAGTACTGCATTTACTCAGGTGTACATTACTGCCGAACGGTGCTAGAGCCGATAAAACTCTTTTGCAGTCATTTGAACATTGAGTGAATGTCCGTCGTATCTATTCCCATTGCAGAAAAAGGCCAGATGTTCGTGAATGTTGGCTGGTTTTAGTGATCGGGGTTCAATGTGCATTATTGAGCTTGTGCCAACATACTCCCCCATGTCAATCTCAAGTCAGTTTCATTTGTTACCATGGCATCTCATCACATTTGAGATAAAATGACAAAATAAGAGACACTTTGTCATATTTTATTTTTCTGAATTTATTTAGCTTTTTCAGGAAAATGTGCAACAAAATCCACTGCACATAGTTGTGAACAAAATAAAGGCAGGTCACTAATGTGTTCAAAAATGATCAAAGCTGTACATCATGATCTGAGTATGATCAAAGTTTGTCTGAAATTGCATTTTCTATATCATAGTAGACCTGTCCAGGGTGTACCCTGCCTCTCGCCCTATGTAAGCTGGGATTAGGCACCAGTGCCCACCACGACCCTCATGTGGAGGATAAAGCGGTAGAAGATGAGTGAGTTAGTGAGTGAGTATATCATAGTATGTATTACATGGCCCTGTAGTAGTGCTGTTTGATAATTTGTTGAAATTTAAACCAGGCTTTGTTTATACCAAAGCAAATGGGCCATAAGACAACTGGACAGCAGCGAGATAGGGAGACACGGTCTATGTGACAGATAACTCATGCACAACAAAGGCAAGCAGCAAGGGGAGAGGTGTAGAGGGGTGAAGAAGAGAGCTACTTAAAGCTGGTAGGATTAATGGACTTGTGGGATGGTTGGAGCAGCTTTAATGCATGAGGAGAAAGTGAAAAACCGAGACAATGATGGAGAGGAAATTGAGAGAGAACAAAAACAAATGAGTGATGCCGAGCAGTGTCGCACAGTGCTGTTGATGATGGAAGTATCTTCTATGAGCTCAGTGCCTTTGCAATGGCTCACTGTCAGTGTGCACAATGTCAGGCAGTACATAGCCTGAAAGGTCAGTCGTAGAGAAGAGGGATGAACTGTCTTTTACACACAAAAAAACCTCACATGTAGACATATCCCTGTTTGAATTCTCTGTCTAGTTTTCTTGCTGTGTCTCACTCAAATGTCAAAGAACTCAAATAGGCAGACTCTTTAAGGTTGTCAAGAGAAGCAGAAAAATGCTCCTGGCAGCCATTGTGCTGCATTAGGTTTATAGTTATTGCAGTGAAGTTCAGATATCTCTGAAAGCTTTCCCTAGACTCCTTTGGTCTGTGAGCAGTGCCATGAATGTTGTGCACTTTTACTGTTTGAAGAAAAGGTGTTAGGTGTAGATGCTTGTTACATCCAGATTACTTTTTTTTAATTTCAAAACAGTGTTGATTGTACATATATTAAATTCTATTCTACATCTCCTGTGTGCTGCATGATTGAACAATAAACTAAATAACTTCCCTCAATCTTTTTTAAAATTGAGTCTGAGTAGGGAAGACTGTGGCTATACCCATACCGCTACTGTGGTTGGAAAACCGCGTTCTCAATCTACATCAGTTTATGTTCAGAAGATAATTTCAGCTGTTTAACAGAAGTACTCTGTATCGATACTAATGTGCATTTGGTTTCCTGTGTTTTTTTTTTTTTGGGTGGACAATCGGTACCCATAGCAGAATTTAATCATCATTTCTTTTTGTCATTAAAATAAGTAGTATGGATGTATGTGTGAGCTGCTTAACTGAGAGCCTCCCGTGTACTTAAAAGGAACACCTTAAACATTTTGATGGAAAAATGGTTACTTATCCATAGACTCTCACAAGGTACAAGGTGGGTGAGGTGAACTGGTTAGACTTGAATCCCTTAAAATCTGACTGGATGGAATGGATGAAAGAATGAATGCAATATTAATGACAATAATAATAGTGGGCAGTGGAAACAAAAGTGCTGTAGCCCCAGGCTACTCTTCAGGTGTTCCCCTCATTCAACCTCCCTAAGGCATCCACACACACAGATCACTTAACCCATTATTGAGAACAAGAGCCCCATTTCCAAAAAGCAGTTCAGTTCAGTTCTTTATGTCATACAGTTATTTGCATTTTGACTGTTAAATAATGAGACAGGGACCAAAAAAAATCTATCTGTACATTCCAGTTTTGGGTGGAGCAGGGCACATTGCAGTCTGTTGATTTGTTGACAGAATTATCGTTTTCATGCAACAGTAGTCAAAACATGTTTTCATGAGCAGCCTGCATCTTTCTTGCAAAACTTTTAGCAGCTAAGAAACAACATAAAATACTGTCACCTGTTACAGTATTTTGCATTAACTATCTAGACTGTTATAGTTGTTTTAATTAAGAGATAGCTTCCTTAGTATTTGGCTTAGTTGCTGCATTGTAGATTGTTGTAGTGCTTGCCTCAGGCTCACTCATGTGTGCTGAACTGATTATAACATTTATACTGTCTGTACAGTCGGGCTTCAGCGCTTTGTATGCTGCTCACAGGTACACACATGGTGGCAGTTCTGTGTCTCTCTCTCTCCTGAGAGCTTCTCTTTCACCCTCAAGCTTGCACAGCTTCCCTGTCACTTTGAGTTTGATGGATTTAAGAGCAAAATATGTGAGCATGTGTGTACCTCTGCCTCTGTGGATTGAATTAATTATGTGGGAACCACCACTTGTCAACACAGTCCAATTACAAACTGGATTCTCCAAAATGATCATACAGTTGAATTTGCCCCTCTTTAATACATTTTCAGCAAAAATTGTAGTTTTTTGCAGTTATGCTTTATTGTGGGGTTTTTCTTTATGTTTGAGTGTATTAATTGAAGTCAGTTGTTGATGATAAATTCACAAGGGAGTTAAAGTCCTGCAGTCTATGTTGTATTTGTCCCTTGTCAGTTTAATGTACCAGTGAATAATTAATGTAAATGATTCAGTAATAAAACAATCATTGGTCCATCTTGCAACATATTACTGGGTAGTGTTTTATAAAGTTAATTGAGTCTATTACTAATAGACTCAATTAGACATTTGCAATTTTATTTTATTAATTTTATTCAAACTTTGTGTCTATAGAAAAATATTAAAAAGAACAAGATACTGGCTGAGATAGGCCTATGTGTCTATATAGGCACCTTTACCAGATTTTTGGCAAAAAAAGAATGTTATGCTACTTCTATGTTCATGTGTATTTAACTCTGAGGCAAATAGAGAAGGACCACTGGGATGGTTTTTTTCCCTCAGATTATTGATTTTTCTGGATGGATTCATAATCAATGAAGTGGGAATTATGATGGATCTATGAGTATAGTTTTTTTTTACCCTCACTGTGCACTGTGTTAGGTGAAGCTGTTAGCTGTTGGAGGGTTCCTCCCAGACAAACTGTACTTCAAGTCATTCTGGAAAGACTGGCCAAAATTAAACAATACGACTGCAGAGTGTAAATGTACACATATGTGAATGCCTTCAAACCAGCTAAACAAATAAAGCAGCACAGACAAGAAGCTCTGTGCTCTGCTTCACCAACCCCACACTGGTTGATGGGGAGGGCCAGCCAATGGCCATCACATGATCACATGATTTCAACATGATAATCAAAGCTATACACCAAGTGTTCACATAGATCACTGGTTATATGGTTGTTGTTGTGTGAAAGGAGTGTTGTGATCAAATTCAAACCCTGTGGCATTCTCACATGTTGGATCTGAGGGATGTATGGAAATTGTGGGTGGGGTAAAACCGGGTCACTGGTGAATGCAAGCGAGTAGGGGACTCGTAATTCTCAACAACTTTTTGTGTCACCGAGTACAAGGAGCCTATGTTCATACTGCGTAGATGTGGTTGTGTATACAAGCTCAGAATGAGAGAGAATGGGTGATGTTAAAAAGCCTGAGCTCTTAAGTTGGCTCTCCATGGTTGAAGAAGACTTTGTGTTCGTTCTCTCTCTCTCTCTCTCTCTCTCTCTCTCTCTCTCTCTCTCTCTCTCAGCTGTTTGCCACTTCATTCCCTCAGCTTGGCAGGAAATAATTGCTTGTCCTCCACACAGCACTTCAGATAAAAGAGCTGTGTTAATGAGGGCTTTCCTGTGCTTCACTCACTCACTCACTCTCTCACTCATCCTACTTATCCGTCAGCATTCCTGTGACGTGCTCAGGCTTATTGTTTGTTATTCCTGCTGAAAGAGTTCAGACTGAAACAGCAGCTTCATCTTTCGTTCCTTGTGAGCAGTGTATCAGCTGCTCGTGTCCAGCAAGAGCATCAGCAGAGCCGAGGTTTGTTTGTTTCTAGGATGATTTCAGGTTGAGTGAAGCAGTGTAAGAATCGGTGTCAGTCTGACTGAATTAGGAGCTTTTAAGCATGATGATAGTAATTTCTGGGCATCCTGTGGAGGAAGTCTCCCCACTCCTCCCCCACTAGAAGGTGAAATTGAGGGGCAAGCATAGGAGGGGCTGTCAATCACAGTCTATTGTTGTGTGCAGAGGAGGTAATATGCTGTAAGCCCTCACAGTGGGAAGCAATTCGACAGCAGGCTTTATACACTTGATCCGCACTCTCACTGATTTCCCAGTGATGTATCAGTAGCAGTGGGAGGTTGGAGAAGATTCTGTGTTTCACCCCTGGTCCTGCACCCAATATTATAACCTATTGTACAAGATTGTTGGTTGTCATTTGGATGTTTGCAAAATAATTTGGTCCAGATGTAGTGATAAGTGCATTCTTTGCCAAACAGTGTTAGCAGATTGTTTAAATAATTTGAATTGTAGGGCTGAATATTTTGAGGAAAATCTCTTAGTTTTCTTGCTTTTCTTGCTAGTTTAAATATAATTATACAGTAAATTTCAGCACTTACTGGGTTAAAGATTTAAAACAAGATGGAGCATTACAGGATAACGTCATCAATATTACCTTGTACTGAAATGGATGTACAATGGAAAGAATTGTTTCCAACATATAAGTCAATATAATCACTTTTTATTTGTGGTGTATAAGATTTCAATTTCAAAACAATTACATTTTTCACATCTAAAGAAGTATAATTAATTTTATATACATAAATGTGGTGTCATGCTGAGTCTTCAGGCGTGTCAGTGACCCACAGGACAGCCCTGGTGATCAGTAAATAAATTATGGGGAGAAGAGGGTTGGCTCTATCATGCCAGCAGCATCTCATGGCTGACTTACTGCTTAACTACTGGGACATCTTGGCTTTTTCTGCTGCTACTGCTGTTGCTGCTGATGCAAATCTCAGCCTCTGACCAGGGCTCCAGCTCTGCAAAAGGCAGATGAAGTGTGGATCTTATCAGTCTCTTATTCTGCATCTTTTTGGCTAATAGGTTTCACTGCTAAAATATATATTTCTGGTCTTTTGGGGTGCAGTGTGTGTAGCGTTCCCGGCCGAATGATGGTCATAGGCCTTGACTGATGGTTCATAGTGTGAACTTTATTCACTTATGAACTCAACGTAAGAGCTACAAATGAGAACAAGCAAAAACATAACCTTTTATATACCAATGATCTTATTAAATAGCCTTTTCATAATTTATGCAAACCAAATCATGTATTCTTTAGCTATTCTAATCATGAAAATCATCCTTTTGGAACCCATTTTAAATCACTGACAATCTCTGATAGAGAACTATATGCAATTGTTTTTAACTTAAATTATGATTTTTAACATGTCATTTTATATCAAGTAAACAGCTTTAACACATACATATTATCGAAGATAACATAAGGTACACAAGTACATTCTTTTAGATTAATAAACACACTCATGAATGAACCACCGGAACAACCTGGTGGCTCAGCTTATGTTGATTAGCATTTACGCTAGCAAAACACGTCGTAATAATGATACCTTGAAAAACTATATAAGGCACCACATTCTAAATTAAATCTGTTAATCCTTATATTAAAGGACCACAAACCTTGTGCCATATCAGCCAAGAGCTCATTAAATATAACACTTGTTTTCCCTCTTACTTAATGGATGCGCTTAACACACAGGCAAACTTTTTTACATGCCGACACACTCCGGATGTTTTTACGAGTGAGGCGACTTCAAAATAAAAGTGCCCATTTCAAGGCTGTAAGTTGGAGAGAAAAGTATTTTTTTTATATTATGTTTCACATGGGTTATCACAAGCACACAAGTTAATATTGTAGCTCTGATGGCTGTTTTCCTCTCATGCTGCTTACCCCAAACTTAAGTTCTGTTTCACACTGTCTCAGTTGTATGTTGACAGTTTCCCACCAGATGTTAAACAGTAGATCAGGACCAGGAATGATGCTCCAGGGACCATTTGGAATTTCCATGGGGTTGGCTGTTTAGGAATGTCATCAGAATGTAGAGAGGACAGGGAAATGCAAGGGTCTCACTGCGTGCTAAACCAGCACTGTTTGAGTACAACACATTATATAGACTCTGACCAAACAAGTAAAAGTATCCCTTCTCTACACATTTGCTGAGCGGGTGATTTGATAGCATAGCTTTAAGGTTTACATTCTGCAGAAAGACAAACAGGTTTAGTTCTTGTTACCACATTATTCAACTGCCTCACTGAGTCAGCACATTCTCTCTATGACCATAGTGTGTTTGTGTCTATGGAATAGGGCTGTCACTTTTACTAAATATCAATTGAATGAATATTAGATTTATTCCTTCTGAAATATTCCCCACCCCATCACCACTCAGGAGAATTGTTTGTTTGCTTATGTCCTTCATTGTCCGAGCAAAACTTCAGGATACAAATTTAACCCCTGTTTTTAGAACAAAATAAAACCACTTTTCTTTTTTGGATTATTCAAAGTGTATCTAAGGCCAAGTTGTGCTCAGTATGTCCTCTGCTGTATCATGCAGTAATTGCTTCAGATTGCATGATGTGCTTCTAGGCTGTACATTTTGAACATGAAGAGGGTTTTTAAAGTTGGAGTTTGGTGTTTAATATCTGATATTATTTGCCAGAAATACTAGTCTGTAAACCTGTTGGGAATCGAATGTGGTTCTTTTTTTATTTACAGAAATGAAATAATTTCCTCCAAGATGCTGTGGCTGCTGCAGCTGACAATGACATATATTGTAGGAAACCTTACATGCACCCTCTGCTGGACTCTTAAGCGATATTACTTAAAAGGTACTTATGAGATGGCAGAATGTGCATTTTGAGCAGTTAATTAGTTTGAACGTGAACTCTACTTTGCACGTTTGAAATAATATCCAGTTTCGAAAAGTGACAGCTCTAATGAGAATTGTGAGAATGATTTGGTTTGTTATGGCAGGTCATAATAGTCTCATAGTTTGTGGGAAACACTAAATTTATATTAAAGTCATGCATGTGTAAATGTCAAAGCTTGTTCAGCATGTTTATGACACCAACACTATTATCAAATGCTGCACATTATCATTTTCATTTACAGTTACTGTATGTAATTTTATTCCTTGATTATTCATTAAATTAAAATGTATACTGAAATGTAAACCTAGTATCATCACCGCATGATTAATTAATAAGAGTCTTGTAGTGTACTTGGATTTATCTAAGCACTATGAAGATGAGTTCTAAAACTCAGCCTGGGGAGTAATTACCTAAGACTGGAATTGCAGAGGGATCAATTTTATGGGAGCAGTCAATTATGAAGCTAGGTTGGGATGGGAGGAAGATTTGACTCCCATGTTACCCTCTTAATTCCCACCTCATTCAGTGCCCCCAAACACCAAGGCTGCAGGTAGGAGTCCTAGGTTCCATAGAACCATGACAGCTAATGGATAGTGCATCAAAAGCCCAGTGCTCATTACATTCTCCACAACTGGTGTATTGATTGGAATGTAGTGCAAGCATTAGGACATGATGCTCTATTATTCCCTGATTGATTTCTTTCTGATCAGCTGCACAACCCAGCCCCCTTCTCAAGGGCAGTCTTTCTTTCTAGGGCTGCAACAGGAGGAAACTGAATGAGTTTGACTGGGCAGCAGAGGAAAAATAAACTACTGGACTAGAAAATACATGAAAGTTTGACAAATTGTTAGTGTCTAAAATTACCAGGCTACTAAAAGATAAAGGGACTGAGGGAGTGGAGAGTCGGTTGAGAGATATGAGAGGATGAAAATGTAGAAGCAAGAGTAACTGACCATATGATGTTTCCAAACTGAAACAGTAGGGCTAACCACTAAAGCAGCTGTCTGAAAACCACACTCCGTAGCAAGCCGCTGAAAACGGCTTCATCAGTCTGACACAGCTTGGAACTTTGTCTGTGTTTGTCACATGCCATGGCTCTTAAACTGGACTCAGAGTCTCATTCCCATGATAAAGCCAAAAACATTAGTTTTTCTCTGGGAGGGTTTCACTTTCCAGCAGTAATACTTGTTTATTTGGACTGACACTTGCACTGACATGGCTTGTAACTTTCATACACTATCCCACTACTTGACCATAGGTCTTCTAAATCAGACGTTGGTCTTTAAAAAAATAACTAGGGATATCTTTGGGAGAGTTGAGTATCCACAGCTTGCTATTTGTTGTTGTAGTTGAAATGCCTCCTGAGCAGCCATCCAGCTGTGCCAGTCTGTTTGTTTGCATGCTAAGCTTTTCAAGTACATGTTTGTGAGTGTGTGAGCACACTTGTGGTTTACTCCTCACCATGCTTGCCCAGCACTGGCCTGTGATTATCCACGTCGCTGGCTATAGTTTGGTCTTGGCTGCATTTGTCCTCCTCTCTCTCCCCTGAGGTCCTCTGCTCTCCCTGCTCAGATGCTGCCAGCTTGTGTCCATTATGCTGCAGGTGTGAGTGTGTGTTTAAGCTCAAGCATTTGGAATATGATTTAGATTATTTGCTTCACAATTTCAGGCCATATTCATCTGCACAGCTGATGAACAAGACGCTGCTCTTGCCATGTGCATTTCTGTCAGCGCTGCAGTGGAACCACATAAATGCGGACAGTTTCATGTGAAGTGCTGCTTCTAGGAAGTGAGTGGGATTCAGTGAAAGTTTCATTTATTGCCTTGCTTTTATTGTCTTTGCTGAATAGGAATTATCAATCTCAGTGAGATTATGCTCTGTGGGTATGTGTTTGAGTCAGACAGAGGGACAGAGTAACTCTGTGGTTGTTCTGTGAGCTCAGCAAGTGTAGCAACTACACCATGTCCAACCAAATCTCAGTCTGTGACAAATGGGGCAAACCCTGTAGTAATCAGATTAGAGGACCTAAGCGACATGCTGCAAATGTCTCATCTTGTGATCCTGTGCATTCTTTTTATTACAGCCGTGAATTAATGACATTAGCCTTCAAAACAGAGCTGCTCCACCAGGAAGCTGCGGTATTTAAACCTGCCTCCTTTCTCTCTTACCTGCCTCTAAGTTCAGTCACCTCTCTTTGTCAGCTGTCATGTAACTGCATTGCAGCATGGCCACCATGGTCGCCTTACAGCTCCTCTATGAGGCTAATCCATGTTCCTGCTTTGGATCCGCTCCACAGGAAACCCAGGATCAACTCCCAGCTGGTTGCCCAGCAGGTGGCCCAGCAGTACCCGATGCCTCCTCCACCCAAGAAAGATCGGCGGGAGAGGAGTGAGCGTGCCGAGAAGGAGCGCCCGGATGGGGAGGGAGAGCGCGCCAATGGTGTGGGACGCACAGAGATCGAACGTCCGGAGAGAGTGAGGCCAGAGGTAGAAAATCCTGAGGATAAGAGCGAGAAGGAGCAGCCACTCAAAGACAAACCCGACAGAGAGAAGGACATCAGCCCGGCGGTCACAAAGAAGCCCAACAGCAAAAAGACCAGGTCAGTGAAAAAACTAGAATGAATGAATAAGTTTGTAATAAATCATGCAGTCTTGGAGTGAGTGAAAGCGATGCAGGTTCTTCATGGGTGTGTCCACTCACTGTTCTCTTCCAGACCTAAATCAGAAAACCACCAGAGCCCACCCAGTGACAAACACAGCATACAGTCTGGCAAATCAGCAACCAAGACCAACAAGAACTCTCATATTTCCAGGTGTGTAGCCACCTCGAGTCCATGGGTGCAGCAGAACACATGGTTTCACTTGTATCACTACACAGCATCTTCTGTTTAGAGAAAGTCAGTCAGCAGCAGGCTAGTGGGAAACCTGAAATGATTCACAATTGATCTTTTACACTAAACTCCTACTCTCACTTTATATATACACTTGTTCTGACTGTTCATGTGTCACCCAATGAATTGAGCAATTTAGTGTAACCGCCCCCACAGTGCTGGCCTGCTTCCTTTTGTGTTTGCTGAAACACACGCATGCATATTGCCGTTGATCTTTTTATTTTTATTAAGGATGGTTTGTTTGTTTTTTTTTCCTCCTCTTCCTTTGCTTCACAGACCCAAGCTGAAGAACATCGACCGGAGCACCGCCCAGCAGTTGGCCATCACTGTCGGGAACGTGACGGTTATCATAACAGACTTTAAGGAGAAGACCCGCTCGTCCTCCACGTCCTCATCCACCATCACGTCCAGTGCAGGCTCCGAACAGCAGCACCAGAGCTCCGGCTCCGAGAGCATGGACAAGGGCTCGTCACGCGCCTCCACACCTAAAGGGGATCTCTCTGTGGGGCACGACGAGTCGTTCTGAATACCCGCCTTCCACCCCACACACACACACACCATCCCGTCCTCGCCTTTCTTCACTCTCCCCCTTTATACCCCATCCACGTTTTTGGACACTAAGGATCCCACAAATGGAGAGATTTCATCTTTCCCATTGCTGCCCTGCCTCCATTCCATGAGCCACACCTGGATGCTGAGAGGATCTGGCTGGCTGCGAGGATCAGTGCAGTGGGACTGTCGGGGAAACAAATGCCCTGCTTTGAGAACTTACACCGGTGGCACAGACGAGGAGAGCTGGGCTACAAAGAATAAACCCCCCTCCCCCTTTCATCCCAACCTCCTCCTGCGGTAGCATCCAGACACTTGTATGTATTGTTTTATATTTGTATGTGGATGTGAGGCCAAGTCGACTTTTTTTGTTTTTGTAAAGAAGAATTCTTCGCTGGGCACAATAACCACCATCATTTTAATAACTTTAAACTATTATTACCCTTATTTATTACCCGTTGCACCTGTATACTTTGGTATTCTTCTTTTTATGTTGAAGCTTATGCTGTGTAGCTCTGCCGATCGATTGTTCCTTCAGTGTTTTTATTACAGTTTGAAAATGATAGGATGAGACTCAAGTCACAGACATACACACACGCGCGCGCACACACACACACACACACACACTCAGACTCACACACACACTGGTGCTAGATACACTGTGAAGCGAATTTGCAGATCTGGGATTGCCCTTTCACTCAATGTGATGAAGTGCTGATAAATCAAATTCTCATTTACTTTTTTCAACAACACTGTCTCACTTCGAACACTGTCTGGACCTTCGTCAGGGCCGTCTGCTCCCCCTGTACAGTTCAATGTGCATCAGAAGAATAATCACACCTGACTTTTTTCAACACGACTGTCTGTGATTTAGTACGCTATAGCAGATCTCTTCAGGGCTACAATGATTAATCGATTACTAAATTAATCGCCTGCTCTTTAACAATCGATTAATTATTTTGAGTGTTTTTCAATAATTAAAACAAGCTTTGAGTTTTTCCTGCGTCTTAAATGTGAATATTGTTTCTTTGCCTCATATAACAAAGAAATAGTTCAAACTGAAAAGCAGTTTGTGGTTCACGGACAAAACAAGACATTTGAGAACATCATCATTTCAAGGTTTGGGAAGTGCCAGTCAAAAATTGTCAATGATTTCCGATATTGTATGGACCAAACAACCAATTGATTATTATGACAGTAATTGTGAGTTACAGCCCTAGATCTGTTATACAGTATCATATGTTCTAAACTGTACAGTGTTGGCAGTGGTGTAAAACACTAAAAAGCTGTTGATATTTTCTGCATTCCACAGTTAAAAATTGAGCTTTTCTTGTTTCTGGCTGAAGGTAGAGCTGTCCTCATCACCTGAGCCAGGGTTTTTTTTTTTTTTGTTATTTTGTAACTGAAGGTGGTTTCACCACATGGAACTGTAAAATCGACCTCTTGTGTCGAGCTCTTTGTATATCAATATACTTTTTCCCCTTTTTGTTATGGTCCCGAAGACCCGTTTTTCAGTCTTCACCCTCTCCACCCGATTTCCCCTGGAAAACAAATGCAAAGATGTTAACAAGTTACAAAGATTGACAATTTTTAAAAAAAAAATTAAAGACTCCTTAAGTCATTGAAGGCAAAATATTACAGTAGTTAATAGAACATAATTGCTCTTTTCAATTTTTAGAACAGCAAAGCTAATTTAAGGGTTTTAATTCACTTTCTCATTAGTTGATACTAGACCAACATAATTCCTTTTACCTGTATGAAATTGTAAAAAGAATAAATGTGTATATGATATCTTAGTTTTATTTATTGAAGGACCAAAGGAATTTCATGATACATAGACAGATGAATAACAATTTGAAATGCAATTATCTAATGTGATGAGATGAATAGCAGTTTAAATAAAGACTAATATAATCCATGTAAATGGTGTTCTTATTGTCCCTTTAACTCACGGCTAAATCTGTGGGTAGAGCCGTCAGACGTGTGAGCTCCAGGCTCTGCTCTCGCGTGTGAGCCTTGCCTCATTTGGTGATGGGACGGCACGTCAACGTCAGAAGAGCTTTGGCTCTGCTGGGCTCAAACATTTTAGCATCAGCAAACCTGCTCTGGACCACTGCAGCGCACAGTGCTGCTGGCCCTGTAAAACACCAGGCCTCAGCCTCCCAGAGCAACTTAAACCAGGTTAGTGGAGGTTAACATGTCCCAGAAAAGTCCTGTGAAAACGGTAGTGACAGGATTTTGATGCGTGTTGAATTTAAAAAAAAAAAAAAAAAAAAAAAAGCCCTGCAGGTTCACAAGCATGGATGATGATAGTCACCAGTGTTGTAAAAGCAAATGTTACTTGTCCAGGAGATTGGTGTTTATATACCTTTTGTTCTGCTCTTAAGTGATGGTTATGTAACTATGTACATTATTGCATATGAATATGGAATCAATGTTCAAAGTGCGGGAAAGCATTGTGAACAGAGCTAAAATAGGATGGGGTGGGACTGCTGGGTCAGAAGAGGGAAATGTTTGGTCCAATTTTGACTGAGAATAAATAAACCCTGCTTTGTAATGCAATCTGTTATTAATGGGCCTGAGAAGCCATCTTTTTTCACCTGCCTTATCTGCAACCATTCACTTGACTGAGAACTCCGACAGAAAGGATTAATTGTTAAATTATTGAGAAATGGCCATTTGCTGAGTATATGAATTATTGCTTGTAAATAGAATTTTAAAAAGGTGCAAAAGCAAACACTATGAATAATGGCATCGGAGCCGACGTCGTCTTTTGTTTCCTGTTTCCTTTCCGCGCAAGCAGTTCTGTTCTTGTGTGCGACCAGTAACCTTAATTTACTGTGTAAAGATGGTTACATTTTTTAGCTTTGTTTGTCAGAGACCCAAATATAGAATGCTTGTTTTAATGACTGTATAACCTTAACCGTGAATTTCCAATTAAGTGTATTATACAAAATCATTTCTTCCTATAACAATGTCTTGTACAATGCTTTTAAAGTTAATGCTCGGTTTAAAAGAAAATGGAAAAAAAATTGTAGGGACAGTACAATAATCCATTCTTTGTTAACCCAGTTTTAATTTTCTTTCTTTCTTTCTTTTTTTGTGTTAAGTTATAACTGATGTGTCATTGTTTCCCCTTGTGAAATGGTCACATTTTGTTCCTGGTGTGGAAATGTACGCAGCATTTTCAGCAGATCACAGCTCCTTGTCTTAGCTTATAATGTTAAAAATAATACATGTTTCTGGCATGTGCACGACTTTGCGCTTATAGGCTTACCTGATCATTTTCCTCTGCTTCAAATAGAAATGTCTATTTATGAATTTTGCTTGTAGTTTTTCACAAATAAAATTGTTAAAGTTACTTACGTTCCGGCTGCTCCGTGTCTGTCATTGATGCTCTTCATTCACATGAGGGGGGAAGTTAGAATGTTCAGTGGTCCAGCCCTGAAAAGTTGGCCCCTAGACTTTATCATTAGGATAATGGTTATTAATTGTATTATTATGGTTATTATGAGGAGGAGTCACAATCAAAATTTGTGTTTTACTATAAGGATCACATGCTCACCCCCTGTGCTTATTAAATGGCTCAGTCTAGGTGTGTTTTCACAAGCAAAGCAAGTTAGTCCCACTGATGTTTTGTGCTCACAGAAAATAAATAACTTGAATAAAACATTTCAAAAAAAATCTTATATTAATTAATTGAATGATCATTGTGTGTTTTCACTCTTTTTTGTGTTATTTTAATACTAAAATGTAATCAATGCAGCGTCCTAAGACGAATAGCTGCGCAAACTGCTGTGTGTGACTGTGCGTGTATTTGTATTTATATCTTCGAGGTATAAAAAACACACAAACCCATCTTTGCGAGGACATTTTGTCTGGGCCAGACAACCTTAAAGGGGTTTTTCAGGGTTCAGCCCTGGGGTTAGGGTTGGGGTTCAGGTTAGGCACTTGTGAAATGCACTATTTTTATGACGTGTCCTCACTAAGATATAAAAACAAGTGTGTGTGTGTGACACGTGACGTGAGGGAGCCCTCGCGCTGACAGCAGCTCTCAGTCATGTTTCCCTCCAGGGGCTGGTTAGCAGCTCACTAATGTGCCGCCTTAAAGCTCCGACTGATAACTCAGTTGTCACTGATAACCCTTACAGTTATTACAGCGCACAGAGGAGAACACACAAGTTAATGGTCTAATGTTGTAGATTCACTTCAGTTTCTCTCTGCTTCATGCATCGATAACCTCCGTCCTGCAGGATGAAATTGAAAACACTTTAGTTTTAAGGACTTCACATTTTTAAAGGGAGTCACTGAAGGACTCTTGATTTTTGTCTGGCTTCATATAATCCCTGCATATATCAAAGTATGTCAAGGGGATGGATCATTTTGTAGCATACTTTCAGATGTTGGCATTACACTACATGTCCTGCAGTACAAATGGAAGACATGGGAAAGAAAAAAGATCCAGTTTTCTGGCTTGTATTTATGACACAGGCTACATCCTCACATAAATCCTAAATTATGCTGCTGCACCCCTGCTTTTCTGAGCACCGAAAATGGAGAAGTTTGAAAGTTTTTGGCTCTGAGCTTGTGCTGAAGCCTGGACGGGCAGAATCAGAGAGGTTTTTGAAAACCGATCATTTCTGATGCACAGCTCAAAGGGGACAGCCTGGATTCAGATCATTGCTATCTGATGATGTTATGCTCTTTTTAAATGAAAAATGCTGTAGAATGGAAAAATCTGCTGTCTCTGCTGTTTTCATTTTGGCCAGCCGGTATGTGTTGCAGGAACGTTTGGGTTTTCACGCGTAACAATTTCTGGGGTTTACAGAGAAAAGTCCAAAAAAAGAGAGAGAGAGAGAGAGAGAGAATGAGCAGCAGCTTTTCAGCAAATATGCCTTGTTGATGCCAGATGTCAGAGAGTGAACTAGCCGGCTTGAAATGATAGAAAGACAACAGTAACTCAACACTAACCACTCGTTATAACCAAGATTTACATAAGGAACATTTCAAACTGTTAAACAGGGGAGCTACAGCAGCAGAGGACCATTCAGTGATCTTTCGGGATCTTTCAGTGCATTTGCAAGCTCCTTATTGCTTTTACTTGGCTTTTGCAACATTTCATGAAGGTTGTTCTACTTGCATTAAAAAAATCCTAAAAGTAGCGGCAAAGGATATTTTGCTTCTCTTCTCTCCACCTCTGGGTGCATATCCCCGGTTATCCTTTAACTCCGATATTTAACCTGAACCTGCTCCAGGGCCTGTGAAGAGGGAGCGCAGACAATCTTCCCCTTGAGGGATAAATGAAGTATGTCATAAAAATAAAATTGCTTTAGGTCACTACTCAACTAGCAAGGGCAAAAATCTAACCTATAAGGTGGCTTTCAGCTGAGAATACAATTGCAGTTTGATGGGACAGAGTAAAAACTGAACATGTCAGCATTTGCTTTGACGGTGCCATTATAGTGTTTGTTCGTGAGGTCTGTCATACTGCGAGTGTGCGGAGGCCCAGCGGGTGTGTAAGTGTGTGAAGTTGGGTGAAATTCAGGCCTTCATTTTAGTAGCCGTCATATTCATTGGTCTGTTGATTTAAGAGAGCGCTGCAGATGAAAAACTTCTCTTGGATCCTTTTCATTTCACTTAGGTCCAGCTCCTCCCAGATAAGCCTCTTCCGCTGCAGTCGAGCCTTCGGCCAGCCCAAACCCTGACCAGATCCATATGTTGCATACGTGCTGAGCATCTGCAGATAAGAAACCGCCACTTTTATGTGAAAAGGAAATCAATCAGCTTGATGAAATGTGTGAGACAAGAGCTGAGGTGAGCCATATTTCCTCTTAAACCACAAGACCCTGTGATGTTCACTATCATGCCTGAAATCTACAGACATCTGACAGTTTCAATAGCTGTGCCATCTTCCTTTTAATTCAGTTGCCTGAACAATATGTGTCACTCGGAGCTGTGGTCATCAAGAGGAGAGTCCAAGTGAGTCATTTCACCCAGGTTTCATTCACTACATTTGTCATACACACTGGGTTTACCGGTGACATTTAGAGATGGAAGTTACAGAAACCTTAAAGGGGTAGCTCATGTTTTTTTTTAGAAGTGTAGTTGCATAAAGCACTGACACATAAACAGTGACGACATCACTGTATGCTCTGCCACCTCAAACACAGACACCTGCTCCCGATCCATTAGACAACCCTCGGTGTCTGGAAACTGATATTTGTATATTGCTGTCTCCCCACGCCAAAGCCCACTGAGAAAATATAGGATTCTCACATCAAGAAACACAGCAGCTGCTGATCCACTCTTGCCTCCATCAGTATGTTCAAATTCATTTCTTGTGACTTTGATATTTAACGTCCTGCAACCAGATTTACAAAAGTGACACAAACCTACCAAAACCAGGTGGAAATAGACCAACATCATCTTTGTCCCTGTGAGCTAAAAATGCTGATTATCTGTATGGTGTAGGAGCTGAGTTCACAAAGTCAGCTGAAAAAAAGGCGTTTTTAAATAGTGGGATAAAATGGCACATTTATTAAGATGTTGTATAATAAAACAGGAATGAGTTTTATTAGATGAGCCTTTTGTTCAGTGGCTAAAAGTAGTTTTTCTGTGTCCATGGGACTTTTTGTCAGTACCTCCAACGACCACTTTTCAAAAAATCTGAACTACTACTTTTTGTTTTGGTTAAAAAAAAAAAAGTTTGTCTCGTACTCCAGGGCTCTGTGGGTGAATCGCTCCAGATCTGTATGCATGCTCAGCCACCCAGAGTCATCCCATCCACAGTAGGTGCCTCTGTGAAAGGACAGCGCTGACCCATATTCCTTGACCTCTGTTTCAAAGCACCTCAACTTGTTGTCCCAAGTCTCTGCTGGTCTTCTGCCTGCTGCCCTGATTGCATCTGCCAGCTTCAAAAACCGTCTGTCTGGATGACTTTTGTGTTGGTTCCTATGCTGAAAGCAGAGGGTCTTCAGTCCTTTCCCCTCTCATCAGCAGAAAAGGCCCCATAACGGTAAAGTCTGCTTGTGAAGGAGCTCATGTTTTATTGGCATCTGCTGACCCTCCGCTCACAGTCGCTCGTGTCTAAAGCTCACAGCTTTCATGCAGCAGATGACAATTTCTCTGTGGATCAAATAAAGTTTTACTTCAAGGGACTGTGCATGGCCTTGGTCCCCCTAACAAAACTAGTTTAATTTGACTAATGACATAGTTAAGTGGACGTGACGGTTCTGCCTTTGTCAGCGAGGCCAAATCGAGTGGGTGTTGCTGCTGAGCCTGGTATTCAAGCAAGTCAGTGTTTGTGTTAGTGCAACTTTTTGCAAGGACATTTTAGCCACTTTTCACAACTTCTAAGGGATTTTAAGAATTATTACTTGATTTTTGACTACATGCATGCATGCAATCCTTTTATTTTCATTTAAAAATGGCATTTTCAAACAAAAACTGCAACCAGACAAGTGTTTCTGCTTCACAGGTAAGACTGAAAGTAAGCGTTAATGAAGCTTTTTTTTGTTGTTGTTCACAGCTGGTAGTCAAGCTTTAATAACCAATCAGGATGAGTCCTGCAGTTCCGTGACATTTTCACACTTCACTTGAGTGTAGGTCTGAGTGATGTGTCCAAAAACATTTTCATTTTGTTCTTAGAACCAGGAGTCAACTTTGTCAGCAAAGAAGAACGACATCATGTTTGGTTCCTGACGATGGCTGTAGTCACCTAATGCACTTGGCAAAGGGGTGGGAAGTGTAGGAGTATTTCATTATTTTGTAACAATCTGCAGTATTAATATTAAATGGAACTGTCTAACACACTTACGTAAAAATAAACAGAGAAGAGATTAGTTGCATCCTTTATTTGTAAATCCATTACTATACCCTCTAGCTTTGTATAAGTATTGGTAGTGGTATGATTGATATAATTTAGTTTAATTGATATATGCCTGCCATGTTTTTTCGTCATGTCTTGTCGTAATTTTGATATCTTTTGTGTAATGTTTGTAATGTAATGTAATTGTCTCAGCAAGCCACCAGCATCAAGCTGCTCCAAGGTGTCAATATTTGGTTACAAGTGAAGAATTTCTTTGTGATATAAATGCGTATTTTCACATGTGCTCACAATAACATACTGTAGGCTAGCTAATCTTGTTCTCCCAGGGTTTTGAACACTTGAGAGCACTTGTCGCTCCTCTACAGTTTGGCCTGCCTCTGCCTGGAGAGGATGTGCTCTTTATTTTATGAAGCAGGTCAAGAATCTTTGCTGGTTTTCTGCTCAGAATGCAGGGACAGCAGCTGTGGCCTCAGCAGACAAGGTAGACATTGCATTATTCCAAGATGATAGACAAGCTTTGTAGCCTTTGTGCTTGCACCTTGAAAATCAGACCTGTAGTTGGAGTCTGCATGTCTGCACACTGCACCGTGGACAGTTCACACTCTGACAGTCACTGTGGACCAGCTGTGATTGACAGTCCTTCACTGGACTGGACACTTTAGATGATATCATTTTGTCACTCACCAAAATTAATAAGTCATGCAATTTCTTTTTTTTTTTTTTCAATTTATATTCCCACGACAGGTTTCAGTCTCCTCCAGCCATCTCTTTGTTGCCAGTTTGCATTGTATCAGCGGGAGGAGGGTGAAGATGAGCATTCTGAATCACCAATGTTTGGGGGTATTTTCCAAGATGAAAAATGCCAAAATTCATCAGGGTCAAAGATTGTCAAAATGTTTAGACACAGATTGGGTTTCTTTACAGAGTCCAGACTTTAACCCCACAGATTATTTGGTATGTTCTGGAGAAGCCTAAATACAACTGAATACTAAAAGATACTGCTCTGCCCAGCTCTGCCCTTATCGCTACAAAATAACTACTGCAAATGGGAAGTGAAATTAACAGGGTTTTTTTTGGGCCGAGCTGTGAATGTCCAACCTTTAATCTGAGGTCCCGAGAGGCGATCATTCCCATATGAAAAAAAGAATAACTGAAGTGCCCCCATCTTATTTGTTTGGTGTTTAACATTCTGTGTGTTAATTTTTTAAAAATACTAAATATAAAGTTCCAACTGTTTTCAAAAAGTGTCACAACTTGATGTCTTGAACCCTGTTAGGGGGCGCACACAAGATCACTTCCTGTAAAAAAAACAAAAAAAAAAACAAGCATACTTTAAATCTTTACCTTGCAGTCCTTATTTAACCTTTATAGTTGTAAACAATAGAGCAAAGCACTCATTTGGTGCCTACCCATCACTGTGACACCGACCTCCACTCTGCTGCTGTGGACAGTCTGCTGGTTTCTGAGACGTCTATTTATGGTCAGATGTCTGACTAAAGAGGGCTGTGCTGTATTTCTATCGACGTGATCATCATAAAAATGTCTCCGTCAGACCTTAGTCCGTGTTCAGTTCGGTTCAGACAACTTTATTTGTCCCAAAGGGCAATTCAATTACAACAGTCCCCCAAAACCATATATACTGTAAATAGAACTTAAAAAATAATAAACAAACAAACAACAGAGAAGAGTTGTCTATGTTAGATTTGAATTGACCTTGGGGCTGCACACGAGTCCATGGGGAATCTCCAGCGTCAGCCATGGTTACTCACTGCTCGCTCAATACTGGAGTGATGGTGAATCAGTGACAGAGCTCAATGTCTTCCACTAAAAGAGTTGGAAGTTTGACACTTTACCTCTAACTGCTGATAATTTTGTGATAGAAAAAGTGCTTTTGCTGCTGTGGTTCATCTGCTTCAAGGCTCGATGTGTTGCGTGTTCAGATATGGCCTTCTGCATACCTTGGTTGTAACAAATGGTTATTTGTTCATCTATACCAGTCTGGTCATTCTCCTCTGACCTCAGAGAAACCACTGCTCACTGGTTGTTTTCTCTTTTCCAAACCATTCTCTGTAAACACTATTGATAATTGTGCATGAAAATCCCAGTAGATTAGTAGTTTCTGAAATAATCAGACTGGCCCATCTGGCATCAACAACTATGCCACATTTAAAGTCCCTTAAATCACTTTTTTTTTTTTTCCATGTCAAAATGCATCGAGTTGGTGCCATGTGATCGGCTGTTAACAAGCAGTTGTGGCTGGTGAGTGAATGAATGGGCTATAAGAATGTGAGTGTGAATGGGTGAAAGAAAGACGCCAAATGCAGACCAGCTTACCATTAATGTAACCCACATTATCATTCTGTATAACCTGCAACACACACTCACTGGCATGGGGGGGGGTGTACGTCATTTTTTTATGTTGCCCTCCATCTGTCTGCTGAGATCAAATCTCCCAATAAAAGCACAATGATAAAGGATTTATTGAGCAGCAGCCTCAGCGCTCATAAAGTGGAACAGTAAATCTCTGTTGAAGAACTTTACCTCTTTTTTCCTCTTCCTGTCTGTCTGTGGGAGGACCTTTTTTCTTCTACAGCTGCTGCATATTTTCTTCCAATCTTGCGCCAAGTATTAAACAGAAAAAAAAGAGCAAATTTCAGACAGTTCACTGCAATTTGGAATATCTGACATCAACTCCCCTTCACCCAGAAAGAACAGCATGGCGAGAGCTACTGGCTTCTTTGTTTTTATCTGCAGTTTGTCAATAAGATACAAGGCTCGATGTGTATCTTTATAACCACAAGCGACTGATCGTGTTTGTGTGTAGAGAGAAGGGAATGAACTAACGAATAGCGTCTTGAGTGTGCACATGCTGAAAGTTGCCTTGATAATAAGCACGTTTAAGGCTGGTGTTAACATGGCTGGCAGCACAGTAAATTATTGATGAACCTCTGAGGGTTGAGAACCTTGTAAAGCAGCTTCACCTGGAGGTCAGAAGCTCAGCTTCTCGTCTCTGTCACAGCTCGCCCTCGGGGCCTGCTCTCTGTGTTCTGACACCGGTTTGACATCATACTTAGATCGTGAAATCCATAAAGCACGACTGCTGCGGGTTTTTATTTGGTTTGGAACAAGGTTTTCCAACCTCAGGGATAAACACACTAATGTGGAGATTATAATGTCCACAAAATAAACTCCTGATCTGAGCTGCAGCACTTGCTACGAGCTGCGGCAGTTTCACTCTCCTATACTGACTGATCTGTCCTCTCTTCCTTGATGGGGATGCATTACTTTATCATTTAGGCTAATTACTGCAGAACAAATGGTTCCTCGTTGCCTGTCAGCTCGCAGTGTTTAATCACTTTTGACCTACACACTGAACTCCATGTATTAAGTATGTGCGAACTGTATAATATTCACCCTGCTTAATTATTAATAGGACCAAACACAGTGGGATGCAGCACCCATTTAATTGGTGCTCTCAGTAACTGCCTTCACTGCCCTTTTTTAATCAGGAGAGAAAAAGAGGAAGTAGAGCCAGAATGAAGGAACAAGTGAGTAGACTTCTACAACAAAGTGCAATAGATGACAACATTAAATAGATGCGGTTCCTGTTTTACTTTATATATATATATATATATATATATATATATATATATATATATATATATATATATATATTTATAATTTTTTTATGTTTTTTTTTT
>JAFBJR010000194.1:3942339-4082339 GCA_016785285.1 Brachirus orientalis
TGATGCATCATTTTTTAAAAAAGGGATTGGAAAGCCACACAAAGACAAGGTTTTTCCCACCAATTACTTTGCCATGCAGGTTTTCTGTCCCTGCTGTTTTGCCCTTGTCACACCTGTAGTGCAGTATCATTTGCCTCATATCTTGGCCTGATTATCCAGTATCTCCCCAGTGTTCACCTTTTAATTATCTAACCAGGTTTTTTTTTTGCTTATTGAGTTTGGAATTTGCACTGGACTCGGGCTGTGACTCTTTTATATGTCTGACTTCTGTGTGTGCGTCTCAGATCGTCTCCTCAATATGTAAGATGCATTCACATGAGCGAAGTAGAAGAGCACCTACCGAGGGATCATAATAATGAGTTGTTATTTTAACATAAACTTGAGCAGTTAGAAAGGTACACTAGAAAATGTTGTGCAGTCTAATGACATGCTCTGGATCACCCCTTCCCCCAACAAAGTGCAGAAACAGCTATTAGCATCTAGAAACCCTGAATTTCAATAAGGTGGAGGGTTGTTTTGCTTGGAGCCTTGTGAAGCTGTTGCAAAATCGCCTGTCTTTTTAATGAATGTTGTGAATATGTTACCACGCATTGTAGTGAACAATATGACCAGACTGGGACTTGCCGATACCTAATAAACGTGGTTGCTTTAGATAATGAATAGTCAAGGGAGGTCATTTGCATATAGAAGATCATAAAATAGGTAGTTCTTAAGCAAAGACAGAATGTTTTGTTTTTCAATTTTTCCATTTTTTTGTCTATACAGAACCTGTTTAGGTGGTATTACAACCTGTATTTAGGGGCATTGCAACAGGGGAGGCAAGTATATATTTACAGTTAATTATTAGACCATAACAAAAACTTTATCAGTTTCTCTAAATTAGTATAAAGATTATATAAGTTACTAAAACATAAATAAAATAAATAAAATTGACTTCAAATAAATGTCTAGGTTATCCTTCGGATAGTAAACTGATGCTCTTCTCTAACCCCTGCTGTCTGTGCTCTGTTTCCAAGCTATCTGTTAGGCCTCGGTCCTGCTCTCTCTCACTCTCTGTCTCTCTCAGGTCATCAGGAAGTTAAAAGGCCTTGCAGCTTTGGACTCCTACCTCCGACCCTAGAGCCCCTCCCTTCTTTGATCAACAAGTCTTTGTTCCTAGATTGGACTAAGGTTTCCTCTTCCACTGGATGAACCTGCATCTGAAAACAACAAAGAGCCGTGTCCCCTACGCATCACCGTTAATACTTACATTGATATTATTACAGCTAAGGTTACAGTTATTGCAACCACCTGTCCCTCCATTAGTTTCTATTACATACTCTGTCACTTTCTACATTTTCACATATTGTATTTCTCTGTTTCCATCCTCTGTAATTCTGATGTTTTGGTTGTAATCTGCTACATGCGACACCTACTGCACGTCTGTTCGTCCTGGAGATGGGATCCCTCCTCTGTGGTTCATCCTGAGGTTTCTCCCATGTTTTCCCTGTAAAAGGGTTTTTGCGTGTGGAGTTTTTCCCTCACTCGATGTGAGGGTCTACGGATAGAGGGCGTCACTGTAAAGCCCTTCGAGGCAATTTGTGTTTGTGATGGTGGGCTGTATAAATAAAATTGACTTGACTATATAGACAAAACTATAATCACATTTCCTAACTATAGCCAAAGCCACAAGCTTGATTTAAATTAGATATACATGACTTTGTGTCAATTTGTATGTCATCTACACCACCCCAATAGCAGAAAGTTTTAAAACACTACCTTTGAAAACGATAACGCGTTAAACGCGTTAGAGAATCGGTCCCCTGTTTACACAGGCACATGCGTGTCAGGTGCTCGGAATGATCATGTGATAAACGTTTGCCGGTGTGTATGGATAAAAACTGCTTCTGACTTAGGCGTAAAATGTTTGTCTGGACACACACAAGAAAACAGATTTCCATCGGCATTCTTTAGTGTGAACATATTCACTTCTGAGCAGGGATTTGACAACAAGTTGGTTTAATTCTAAATTTTAAAAGTGAGCATTTGTAAATGTAGAGTTAGAGTCACAATGGATGCGAACAGAATATTTGAGAACCTCATGTCTGCATGCTGTTACTGTGTCCAATTTGAGCGACTTCCTTGATTCAGAACAAGCCGCTCTGAGTGATCAGTGCTTTACTCAACCAGACACAAAGTTTGTTTCAATGACAGCTCTGGAGTTCTGCTCTATCCAAGGAGCCTACCGTCATTCATGCCACAAATCATGCACGGAGCTGACAGCTTGGCATTGCTCCAAATGTGTGCTTCCATTTGGGAGCCATCCAAAGAAAACTTAGAATGCTCAGCCAAGCTCCTAATGAGGAACTGGAGCTTGTCTAACGTGAACCCATTCACCTGGTCACTGCTGGGATTCAACACCGGGCCGGGCTTCAAGAAGCAGCTTTTTTTTAAACTACAGTGGAATTAAATATCACAGTGAAGAAAAAAAAGAAGTCCACTCTGAGGTCAAACCGTTAAGCTGAAATGTACTTCATCAAATCAAGATTACTTAGCCCCAAAAAACACAGTTTGACAGCTCTGGGTTCAGTGTTTTGAGGTGGAGATGAGATAATGAAGTGCTGAAAGCTTGATTTGTTTTTCCTCTTTATTCCTCCTCAGTAAATGGAATCTCTGCTGTCAGTGTACATTTGCAGCACCTCTGGTGCTGCTGTCAAAAAAAAAAAAATATTATCACAACATTCACATCCTTCTTACAAAGTGTTGACAAAATAGTAGACTACACGGTTTCCTGTCATGATGAATGTATTAATTTACTCTTGCTGGCAGATACAGTATATGTGGACTTCTTTAAATATGTTATTTATGTTATTTATGCAGTAATCAACAACAGCTATAGACTGTTTCCAGATCCTGTCATAAAGTACCTCGAGTCAGGAGGAGTCTGAAGCCTCATACATATCATTTCATTAATATACAGGAAAGGATGAAAAGAAACTGTTAAATTGTTAAACTGGCCTGGCTCTGTACTGATTTACAGCAGGTCACTGTTGTGCAGAATATAAAAAAAATAAAACATACAGTACCAGGACTCAGGTCAAAAATAAGCACAATGGCACAACAATTCATTGACATAATCTTCTGACAAATAGTGTTTATACGATTTTTAGAAGTGTGTTGATGCAGGGGTCATTTAATGGTCTAATTGGCACACCCATTCATGTAAATTTCTCAATTTTTTCCATTTTGGGACTGATAAAGAATTATCTTATCTTATCTTAGCTATTTTTGTAAGATGCAAGTGGAGGGTGTACAAAATAAATTAATCTAGTGATCTGTTTCATCTGTTGGTGCTGGTCAATTTGCTCATATTTCCAATGCTTACCTACAAGTCCTGTAAGATTTGGAGGCACCTGATCTTCACAGAGGAGACGAGGAACACTGCTGCTGCTGCTGCTGCTGTGTTCTCCTAACAGATACTGATAATGAAGACGATGCATGAGGAGGAGGAGGAGGACGGTTAGTAATGTGAGGGGAGGCAAAACAAAGGCGCTTCTGCTGGGACATTTAATTCAAAAGTGAGCGACTGTCATGGACTGGTGTGAGTACACCATAGCTGCTGCCTGATTACTGTGCAAGGCTGGTGTGTGTGTTTGTGTACTTCCTGCAGAGTAAGGACCAAAAATCGTATAAACCCTACAAAGTGAGGACATTTTGACAAAGTGAGGACATTTTGGCTGGTTTTAGGGTTAGGGTTAGAATTGGGTTTAGGTTAGGGTTAGGCATCTAGTTGTGATGGTTAAGGTTAGGGTAAGGGGCTAGAGAATGCAATATGTCTGAGGGTCCTCACTTTGATAGAAACGCAAACGTGTGTGTGTTTGTGTGTGTGTGATTGCAGCAGTGAAACCCCTCTTCTCTGCAGCAGGGAGCGTAATGAGAAATAGAGAGGAGACGACGCACAGTATGTAAGAGCCCCAGTCTGATTTTAGGCTCTGCTGAAGATGGATGTCTGCGTGGATTCAAGGGTGGGGGGTGGGAGACGGGAGGCTGTTACAATATTGTTGAAGATGTCAGTACCTACAAGGAATGTGAGTGGTGCCAAATGACAGCGCCCTGCTGCCAGCTGGCACAACGACACGTCTCCTGCAGCACCCACAAAGCATCACGTACTGCTCAGAGTCAGCGAGCTGGGGCCTCATTTATGTTCTCACTCTAACTTGCCAACACTTGTGTGACATGTTTGTTTTTGGTCTGTACAGTAAAATGATTTAGAGGGTCATATGAATATATGTATCTGCAGAATGGAAACGCTGCAGCTCAGCTTTGTTTGGAGCAGCAGTGAAATGTATTTTTGTTGATATCAAAAAGACATTCTCCCCCTCTTTCTTCTGCCTCACACAGATGTTTTCACAGTCTGAGGCTCAGTCCACATGTGGACTGGTATTTTTAAAAACTTTTTCTGTGTGTTTTTGGTTTTACACATGCAAACTGTGGGTTTGCATTTTGGGAAACTGATGCCAGGGTGTCCAAGAGTGTAGTAAAAAAAAAGGCAACTGGACTTAGTTGAATTTCTTGAAGACGTTTCGCCTCTCATCCAAGAGGCTTCTTCAGTTCTGTTTGACTGGTGGAGAGTCTGGGACTTATAAACTCTGTCAGGTTCTTGGTCCATGGGGTGTGGTTTGGACAGGAAGGGGGTGTGAGATGCCAGGGTGAATATTTAATCTCCATTCACAATGTTTATGTTGACAGAAAAAAAACAGAGGTTTTGCCATGTAATGTCACACTCTGCTCCGTTGTCTGCTCTGTCAGTGTCAGTGTGCAGTGCCATCATGTTTGTTTTCATGAGGCAAGTTATGTCATGGCCTCAGACATAGTGTTACACCGATGCTGCCTCACACTGCTGCTGCTGCCAGCCTCCACCTATCAGAGTTTGGAAGGTTCGCACTTGAATGGGACTTTTCTGCATTATGTTCCATATTTGGCTTATCACACGTCTTGGCCAATCTTCAGAGCCTCTAAAGAGCTCAGACAATTTTGATGAGTTCCTGACTGAACTGATCATTTAACATGCTTTCACATGCATAGGCAGTGGGTTTTTGTGTTTTTATAAGGAAAAAAAAAATTGTGAGCTTGATGTGTGTGGACAGGCTTATTTTTTAAAACCAGAGGAGAAAATCCTCACTTTTTTAAAAAGAAAAATACCCACCACCATGTAGACTAGGATGCAAAGGGCTTTTAGACTTAAAAAGAAAAAGCGTGATTATCCTCCATCTACCTGGCTGCACCACACCACAACAAGCCAAAACAGGATGAAGTTGGTGGTGGGTGGAGGTGGGGTCTGTTGGTTTAAAGATGCAGAAATTGCCTCTGCTCTTCTCATACAGTATATACTGCATTTCCATCAGCACTGGAACTCACCTACATTCTTGGGAATGGATGGCTAAAATTTCTATGAATGTGAAAGCAGGCTGCCGTGCTGTTATGCACCTTTGCTGCCGTGGAAACAGACAGAAAGCAGCAGCCAGCAACAGCAGCAGGCCTTTAACCAGCAATCTTAACCACACTGCCTCTGTCAGTTTAGTCAGTCCATCCATTGCACTTGCACCATTGTCAGCTTGAACCGCTTCCTTCAGGAAGGCAAATTAGTCTCCCATAAAAAATATCTCTAAGAAATCCTTTACACCAAATGCAATTGTTGTAAAATGTTAAATGATGAAATTGTTAAACTACATGTAATTTGCCTGTAAAGAGCCCAGAGCTCTATAGTTTTCCTTTTTTTTGCTTTGTTATAGTTGTCATTTGTATTTGTAAATTAGTTGCACTTTATATACATTTTGTGTCTTTATGTGGCGCCACAGCATGGACAATAAAGTTAAACCAAACCACTGGTTCACTGATCATATCAACAGGTTGCTTGTGTCAGTCTGTTACGCTGTTGTTGTTTTTTCCCCCAATAAACCACCGTAAGTATTTTAAAAATAATTTTCCAAATAGTTATTGTGTCCATCACACATTAAAAACAGTTTTTATCACTCTCATGTTTTGTGTAAGATAAACACTCTGTAAAGGCTGCTATGGCAACCAGTGCACACTCCAGGAAGACATTGCAGCAGCATGTAACCACAACTTTACACCTTAAAACCGATTAAGCAAAAAAAAATAATATGACAACTTGTTGTTTAGTGAGCAGTAGAAATGCTTGTATTGGTGGACTTTGACACAGAGTCCTTCTGGTTGTTTGAAGTCCTTTTTTAAGTTAAAGCTAAATTAATCACCTCCTGGCTTCTGCTTTAGGTTTATAACAGAGAGATATAAAATACAATTAACCTTTATTAATCCCACTGTACAGCGGCATTTTCAAATATGGAATAGAAACTGAAATAGAAAGCACTGTATATACTGTATATTCCCCAAAATGTCAGAATATAATGCTTATATGATATGGTATGACAAAAATACCTAAGCATATTTTTCAATAAGTTACATTTTTCAGTTTTTTTATATTTTTGGGCTTTTTTGCCTTTATTAGATAAGACAGACAAGCATGAAAGCATGAAGATGTGCAGCAAAGGACCATGAGTGGAATCGGACCCTGGTCGCTGCAGGAGGCCCTTGCCCCATGGGGTGTCAGCTCTACTAACTCCCCCAACAAATAGCCTCCTGATTTGACCCTATATGCAATTTTGCCCGTGAAAATTATCCAAACTCTACATAATATTTAAGTGATAATCGGGGTCATGTTTAAAAGGGCAACTGGCTCTGAGACCTGCTGGGAGATATAGTGCCTGCAGTAATTCTTGGCTCTGTGTCAGGGTCTCCTTCTTCTTCTCCTTCCTGGGGGGTTTCATCTGAAACACCTTCAAAGGAAGCCTCAGGGATTTCTCACTCGGCTCCAGAGGCATCACTGAGTAAGAAGCGGCGTCAGCTGGACACAGGGGGGTCTCATATGTCTCTCAGTGTCAGGCCCATGTACGAGTTCCTTCAGTGGCATTCTTTCAGGCATTCAGTGCCCTCAGTTTGTGAACATTCAGGATATAAATGTTAAAAGTAACTCAGAAGTAAATCAAGAGCTTTACGAGTTTTCTTGAATCTAATGTAGACCTTTTTTGCAACATTTAACCTGCTGTCCTGCGAACAAGCAATTTACTTTCACATTCACGCAGCTTAATCTCACAATTTTGCGACTGGAAACTGAAGCTTGTAAACCATCCACTCTCCTGCACCAAAGTCCAGACAGAAAATCTAATTTTTTTGGGGGGGATTTTTTTTTATAAAAACTTTCATTTCCTCAGTGGACGTTCGTGAACGGTTTATAAACCTTCGAGAAGGAAAAGGTAGTCTAATGTTGAACAGTTTCTGAACATATCATTGGCAGGTGTAGATTTTATGAGGTGAGCCCTTTGTTAAATGGTTAAAATCAGCACAACCACACTTCAAATAACCTGAACAATTATTTCATTCAGGAGAGACAAGTGAAAACAAAATGTATTGATTGCAGATTGAAGAGAATAATGAGTCTTTTAAAGAGTCTTTGTCGCTTGGACATGATGGGGTGAGAGCCAAGCAGAGAGCATCTGCTTTTGAGCTGCAAAAAAAGTCCAGACACTGTTGGTTATGATGGCTGGTAACTGATGAACCGATGAAGGAAGAAGAATAATAGATCAGATGAGACTTGGTGGCAAAGGGGAAGCATTATTTCAGAGGAGCAAGAGAACTAAAGCAGAAAGAGACAAGATGGCAACGAGCTGATTGGCTAATGAGGCAGGTGTGCTGTGGCATGTTGGCGACACACAACACCAGCTGATGAACAGGTGGTTGCATCACTGTCACACTGAGAGTGTGCAAGCTTGGGAGGCGATGGATACAGGAAGTATGAGAATGAGATCCAAGTGCAACAGAGTAGACTTCCTGAATTTACTCACATGCGAGAGCGTCATTTGAAAGTAAGGTCAACATGCAAAGTATATATTCAACATCTGCTCTGATTTGAGTGGATGAAAAGCTGGTCTAGCTTTAGGCTAAACACACAATTTTTCCTGACTCTGCAGGAATTAAATATTGGTTTTTATTTCAGTACTTTAATGTCAACTATGTCAGGGAGGAAGTCGGTGACTATACACGTCTGTCCACTGCTGCTGGTGCACCACTGTAGAGGAGAGGAAAAAGACACATTGAATATAACAATTGAGCCTTTTCATCTAAAACAAAGACATTTTACAAATGAATTAAATCAATTGCGTGTTTGAGTCTTTGTCTGTGTTTCGACTTTTGGCTGTAATTAACAGATGTATGCATAACAGGGCAGAATAGTTGGCAGATGTCATCGAGCATGACTTTGTTGGCAGATCTATAGCTTTCAGTCTTCCAAGACAGAGGCTGACAAACACAGGAATGGCTCAATCATTCAAACACCATGTATCTGTTTCTCTGCCAGCCAGTGAAAATCCATACTCCTTCTCTGACCTGCATGGCAGGAAAGCAAGAAAAACACGTCCACATGGGCTTGGTCCACAGGAGGAGCCAGACTATACCAGCAACAAGACAGCCGGAAACAAACAGAAGGATTTAAGAGCAGGACTTAATAAATATTATTGTTGAAAATCTTGGAAACATATTCTACAAACACAATTAACTGACACAGTGTCATGAAGCTGCAGGACACCGACTGGGTCAGTCCAACTTTGACAAAAAACACATCCACCAATAACTAAACCAGCTGTGTCGTGTGACAGTTCTCTGTCTGTGTGTGTGATTGCACTCCAAACACTCCAGCAGCATGGACTGAGTATCTCTGTTAAGCTGCCTTATCAGGAGTATTAGGAGACAGACAGTCAAGTGTGTGTCAGTCACTGTAAAATGTTAAACTTTGAGTGGGAACAATGTCACAATAAGAGATGTAATCACTGAATCCACTCAGTACCCATTCTGAAGTTTTCTCGGCAGACAATATGCCCTGTTGTCATGGAAATGTGGGTGTTGAATTTTACATTTTCTGCGAGCATTTTAAGGGGATCTTGAGTCTGAGCATTATGTTGAATCTTTTGTCAGGAAAATGAGTTGGAGCTCAAAGGGTTCACACTTAAATATAAAGTGAACACACATTAGGGCTGAACAATTAATCAAAATGCTATCGAAATCGCAATACGACCTACTGCTATTTTCAATTCCCAGGAGGCGCAATACTTCTTAAGGCCAAAATTGTGTGTCAAATTACCATTTTACATTAAATAATGTCCTGGACTATAGACATAATAATAATAAACAGACTGAAGTAAACAACTTTTTCTTTTACCTATCAGCACAAATATCACAGAGTAATCATTTTAATTATGTTATTCAGATGAAAATGAGAATAATTATGTAAAACTTACCATTCCCTCTCATATTGCAATCACAATTTCAGTAAAATAATCACAATTAGATATTCATATAAAGTTGTTGAGTCTTAATACACATGAGGTATGCAGAAGACAATGTCTGAACTCACAACTCTTTGAATTGATTTACATAGGTTTCATCCCAAATGCAATAAACCAACTGCAGTCATTTTAATTTGTGAATTAAATAATCAGTTCTGTTCTATCCTAACCTTCAAGAAGATTATCTAAGACCACATCCAGTGCCTCCTGTGTAACTAATAAAGTGGCCTATAAGTGTATTGTTTCGTAAAATCAGCTGATGTTATAAGCACTTATAAGTTCAAGTTCACAGATTTGACACGAGCAATTTATGAACATAAAAAAAAAAAACGCAACAAAACACATTTTGCTGAGGGGCGATAAAAACCAGAATGGCTCAACATACACAGAGTGATAAAGAACAGTAAAAGCTCAAAGAACAAAACAAAGGAAGAAGAAAACATCCATTGGGGAAATGAGTGAGGAGCCTCTTACTTTTCATTATCCAACTATGCCATCTTGTGGTTACAAAAAAAGGAAGTGAATCCCTTGAGCTGCTGAGTCTGAGCTATAAACCATTCATAATTTATTAACCCAGCATGAATCAGTGCAGTGCTGCAGCGCGGCTACTCCCTCAGTCCTGGAGCCTGTTGTGACAGCGGCTCTGGTCCCAGGCATTTAGGCCATTGATTGAGTTGCCATAGGTGGAGGAGAGCAATGATATGATGTGATCAGTGCTGACACCCAGTGGTAATGTGTTGCTCCTGGTGCTCGCTCCTCCGTCCAGCTCACCCGGCCCCTGCATCTGCCTCTACTTAATCAGGTATGACAAGCTCCCTGGGCCTCCACTCACAAAGCAATCACAGGCGACTGGCCGAGCTGCACCCAAGCCCGGTGAATCCTGTTGAACACTGGCCATTAAGGCAGACGATATGCTCCTCTTTGCTCATTTCAGCTCTCCTTTTAATTGTAAACAATATAATTCTCAAGACAGCCTTGAAAACAGAGCAGATGTCTAATTTCCGTGTTAATTACCATTAAGTGCCACTTAGGAGTCTGTTGACAGAACTCTGGCTATGAGCTGGAGCTGCTGTCAGATGGTGAGGACTATTTTTTTCTTCCAGAAAAAAAGTCTTGAGGCTCCCCAAACTCAATGATTAGACCCATACCTCGTCATCAAACCATAATATGAAGCAGGCTGTGATTGCTTCAGTGTCTCCAGAAACAGAAAAACAACACAGTTGGAGAGTTGCGGGTTATAAAAGCAATTTCTCAAATGTTGTCTTTCTGCTGCAGAGGAGTGAGCAGAGATTTACTGAGCAGCAGGAAGTGCAGACTTCTGTCTGTCTGTCTGTCTGACTATGTGAGACTGGTGTCACCTTCCTCTTGCTCACCCATAGAGGAAGTGTCATTTCACCATCTGTTGGTCTGTCTGTCTGTTTTTGGCTGCTGCTGGAATTACAACAATGCAACAAAACATTTTTTGTTTTGATGATGGAGGTGGATTGTGCTGTTAAACAGAGAGCTTTTTAGGTCTCTAACTAACAAAACCATTCATTTTGTGAGCTATGTGACAGTGTCTGTGTGTCTTCGCTCATGCATCGCAACTTTACTCTTTAATTTGCTTCTATAATAATATTATAAGTACTATATGTGTATTTCTTGTCCTGTGCATGTGTGCGTGTGCCACCTCTGCTCACCTGTCATTCATCTGCCAGTCAAAGAATCACCTGCTGTCACACATCAACTCTAATCACTTTTCTCCATGCATTCAGCTCATCTGCTATTTTAGTCCAGCCAGCTGCAAAATGAAGTGAGACTTTTTCTTTCTTGCATGGGCACATGAGCTGCTGGTCTACTGCTGCATCGATTGGTAAGTTAGGGCCACGTAAGTTAAAATTAAGGATTTTAAACACTGTCACAAAATGGCATGTTTGAACTTCAGTTGACTCAGCAACTCTTGTGTGCCGTTATGTAAAATAAATTAGTTTCTCAGTGGACTTTGGTCCAGATAGTGTACAGTTTATAAAGTGGCAAACTTGGGCTTCCACAATGTAAACATATTCTCAAGATATCGTAGACTTAATTGGCAATTGGCAATTTTTATTAGATTAGCCCTTTTTTAAGTGGTTAAATTTCTTATTCTTCTGTCCCATATTTTTTAGTTAGAGAAAGCACCCAACTCTTAAGCTCTTAGGCTCTGCTTGGTTCACACCAGACTCGTCACATGTGCTGTGTTCCATCTTATTTTTAATTTCAGCATCTATGGTAACAGAATAAAGTGTGCACACTGTCTACTTTTGAAGTTTCAACATCTCGCCTATTTTGACACATGGGGTTCCCAGCAAAAATAGACAAGAGACAACATCTGTTGATATTGAAACTCCTAGCATGATTACATTAAGACAGTTTGTGTCTAGGATGGATCTGAATGTGACTGCATGAAAAACATAAATGTATCTTTTTAAACCCATGGTTCTCAAACTGTGGTATGTGTACCTCCAGTGGTACCAGAGCTCCCTCTGGTGGTACTTGGAGGAAAATCAGAAATACTGTACCCTGGTTTATACACTAGAAAGGTATGTGATCGGATTGGAGTTGAGGAATTTTGACCAGTGAGTGTGTAGAAAATGAAACCTTTTCTCTTGCTCCATCTTAATCTAATTTTACTTAACCAGCGTCTGTACCTGAAAAGTCCGTACCTGACTTTGCTTGGCCTATTTACACCACTGTATTTTGACATTGGTGATAATGGTGTTACTTTGAGAGCTTAATATTTCTCTGGTACTTGGTATAAAAAGTTTGAGAACTACTGTTTTAAACAGTTTTAGCACCTCTGCAGCACCTCTGCAGATTGTCTCTCTCAGAGTGAAGCAAAGTCATAATCCTGTTGGTGGTTTGGAGAGATGAGCGCGAGCAAAACGCAGCAGACACACAGCTGGTGTGAACACACACCCCTAGTAAGCTGCGTCACATGCCAGACATCCAGTGTGAAGCATGTGTCTGAGGGCGACATTAGCACAGTCAGTGCTGACAATGTGTCAATACCCCATATAACCCTACTTAAAAAAAATCGGAAGCATCCATTTAACATTAAAGCCTCAAATTTCTAAAACATTAAATGTACTGACCTTTACATGGGTGCTCTGAAAAAGCCATATGTCATGTGAAAGACTAAATACTTTCATTTCCCTTCTGGCATCGTGGGTGTAATTCTAGTGCACACTTCACTCTCACATGGGTCTCTCCCCTTTTAAGTGACTGATATTTATAGGAGGGTCATGATGTAAATAATTGATCTGGAAGTTGAAGTCACCAGCCGCTGTAACACAAGGGCACAAAGAAAAGCCTTGTGGCGGTGCTGGATGGAATCAGTGGAGCAGAAGTTTCTGACAGAGACGAGCGAGAGAGTGCAGCACTCTGCTCAGTCTCTTTTGTTGCTGAGCTGCCAGCGATTTACAGCTTGTGCTTGGCTGATTCTCATTCTTTATTATTCTCCCCGACGTAAAGATCGCAGTCCCTGTTCTGGAGGCAAGTTTTATTTAACCATATTGTTCCAACAGTTTGAAATCTGTCACAGTGGTACACACTTGCACACAAGTACGCATATTAAACTGCAGTAGGTGGGTGGAAAGTGCAAACACTACAGTATATCTTCATCACTTTTTTCCCCTGTATCCCGACTATCCTGAGTTTTATCTCTTTGCAAAACAAACTTGCAACAGCACGGGTGAGAAGTGTGTTGATTTTGTTCTAATACCAACCGTTCTTATGACTGTAAGCATCAAGGATGTACAGTTGGCAAGCATGACACTGTGGTTGTGTGCAGCAAGAAACAAAAAGTCATAAAAATGTCACATGAATATTCAGGAGGCTTCATGCTGCTTAAAACGGACAACAACCACTGAGCCCTCACATCTTCATCCTCAGCCTCCCACATCATCCTAATTATGTGGATATGTTAATTGGGTATCTGTTGCCTGGAGCCAAATCTCTCTCTCTCTCTCTCTCTCCCCTGTGCTCTTCTCTGCTTTCTGACTCAGAATGGCTTGGAGGTAAAGTCAGGACAATCCCTCTCCCCATATCAAGTTAATGTCCAAGCCACAAAGTTCACATCTTTACACTGAACGTACAAGAATATTTCCAGGTTTTTCGAATTAAAAAAATATTTGCAGTAGCCACATTTGACCTCATTTCGTGCATGTTAACCCACGATAACTGACGTGATCCAGTGCAGTGTATAGAGGTGGTGGCAGGTGAAGGCATCAATACCAGCTGTAAAACCATGCCAGCTAAGGAAACATGAAATTTTCAGGGAGTAAATATACAGTAGTATGCTGCTGCCGATGTTCCTGCCTCAGATGTGGATATGAAGTAACAAGCTGCCATTTGCTGGTTGCTTTTATTTAAAGTGCACCACATGGAACATGGCAGCGATTCAAACATTTAATCCAAGCTTGCAGTATCAGTGCCAGACAGGGAGCCACGTTGAGAAGGGAGCGAGTGTGGTGGAGATTGCTTGAGGATCAGTGTTGGAAGGTAATGTCAGATGAAATTTCAGAGACTGTGAGTCCCAGAGTGTCACTTTATAATAAATGTCTGAAAGGCTCTTTAGTTTCCTGTCCTCCCTATGTCTCAGGGCTGAGAGCGTGGGATGCAGGTGTGTGTGTGTGTGTGTGTGTGTGCGTGCGTGTGTGTGTGTGTGTGTGTGTGTGTGTGCGTGTGTTGTTGTACTTGCTGCAGAGTGAGGACCAAAAATCGTATAAACCCTACAAAATGAGGACATTTTGACAAAGTGAGGACATTTTGGCTGGTCCTCACTTTTTTCACCCCTTAAAATGGCTTTTCAGGGTTAAGACCTGGTTTAAAGTTTAGGGTTAGAATTGGGTTTTGATAGAAGCGCAAACATGTGTGCGTGCGTGTGTGTGTGTGTGTGTGTGTGTTTTCATCTCTCTGTGACAGGCAGAAGGCATAAAAACAGACCCTCAACTCAGACACACTTTCCTTTTATTAAATGCCAAGTGAGATTTGCTCAGTGCAACTTTACTGGTCAGGGCTGAAATGTTGAAAACACTGCTGCAAAATTAATTATGCTCCAGGTATTTTGACAATTTGATGCCACCAGATACTTTGAAATGGCTTTGTCTGTGATGGCTAATAAGTCAAATATTGTCTCCATGGTGTTACTTTGCGTCCACTGTGCACATAATAATTTAGATTCCTTTTTTTAAATTATCACACAGTACCAAATAGTTAGTTTTATTTTGTTTGAAAGCAGCAACACTTTAATTCCTCTGCCCCCCTGGAGGCTGGGCAGGGTTTAGCGAGTAGCAGTGTTAATATGAAGGATTGATGGTTGTGTTCTTTGACGATATATCCTCTGCACAATTAGTTGTGCTGATGCCAACACCTCCCCAAGAGATGCCTTAGAGGCAGATGAGATGAAGCAGTGCAGTAGTTGAATGATTCACAGCTTTGGCTCATCGCCCACGTGAAAGTGCATTCAAAGGTGATTTTATATATGAAGAGAGGAGGAAGAATGAGAGCCAGATTTGTGAGTGCTCTCTCAGATTTTAAGGTGTTTCTGTTGACTTATAAAATTGTAAATGGGCTCACCCCCCCTCCTACCTATATGACCTCATAAATTACTACGTTCCAGCTCGAGCCCTGCTAACAGAATACTGGGTTCCTATTGGTTCTCAGAGTGAATAAAATGTCAGCGGGTCAAAGGGTTTTTTCTTATCGTGCCCTCTGGAATAACCTCCCTGCTGAAATTAGACAATCTGACTCTCTTGAGGTTTTTAAATCAAAACTCAAAACTCACTTTTTCACCTTAGCATTTAATTAATGGCATGTTTGCCAACTCACTTATGTTTGGATTCCTGATCTGCCCGGTTTTAATCAACACTTATTTTCATGATAGGTTCATCTGTTGATTATTTTCTCAATTAATTAAATACTTGTTTCCATGAAATGTTAGAAAATATTGATCAGTGTTTACCAAACCTGAAAATGATGATCTCAAAAGTCTTGTTTTTTTTCCATAAAACAAATTTATTGGTCTTGGTTGTTGTGGACCAAAAGAAACAGAAGCTGAAAAATTAGAAAGCTTAAAACTATAGCTTAATTACTGAAACAACACTCAAACTGATAATCAAAATAGTTGTCAATTAATGTAGTAATCAATTAATAATTATTAATTGTTTCACCCCTAAATTTTACCATATTAAAAAGCTTCTTTGATTTTTGCTGTCTTAGTTTGGTCTGTTATGATGCTAACACTGGATGATTAGTATCTAATTTGAATAAATTATCACAATCTGACTGTTTTTAAGTTATTAAAACTCATCCTTTGCGAGCCAAAGATGCATTGTCATATATTTCTGACATCACTCAACTTAGATGGCTTAAAAAAATTTTACTACACACGTTGGGAATTACACTTATATCAGCTGAAATCAACTAAAAGTGAAAATTTGGGACAAAAATGCTCCATAAATGTGTGACAAAAGAGAAACATTCTCTGCAGATGGTTGGAGAAAATCAATAGTTATCAATAAATGATTTTGTCTGGGTGCAAAAAGAAAAAGAAGTAGGAATATGGCAAAGGTTGCAACCAATACAATACAGCCAGTACAAACAATACAATTTTAACCACTAAGTGTGTTTTGTAAAGAACAGAGTGGCTTAATTTTAACAAACAGAAAAATCTAAAAATACAATGAATCTCATGTTTCCTTTATGCAGTGAAATGTCCAGCTATCATACTGGATACCACAGACAGAAGCGTTATGCAAAGGATCGCAGTCATGCCCTCTGGTCATCTCTATGTTTGTACAATAAAAGTCCAAGAGATTGGAATCAGCCAAAAACAACAAAATGCAAAAGTCAAGAGCAGGAAGAGGTCGATCCAACAAAATGAAATCCAGGCTGACAGGAAAATATAAAGAGTAGAATTGTTGCCTCGCAGTTATACACCCTGGCCAAATGGACAAGTTACACTTTCCATACAGACTCTGTCAGACTTGTATTATGTTTAGTGAGGTCTCAATGAATTTTGTAAATAGTATTAAATGTATTTTGAGGAAACTGATTTATATATTTACATGTGCCACATTGTTCAACAACAGCCACCATAATATTTGACTTTTAAGATGTAAAATGCCATCAACTAATTTGGTTGTTTTCATAATCTGAGAAATGTCCCCATAATTACTCTGTCATTTGTTAAAATTGGTTTGTGAGGTCACACTGACCTTTTACATTTGACCACCTCAGTCCAGTTGGTTAATGTTTGTATCACACTAGACATCAAGATGTTGAATGAGATATGCTGATGTGGATGCATTTAGGGGAAAAAAAAACAACTGGCAAAAAAATTGACAGTTGTGGTGAAACCTGAATAAAAATAAACAGGCTGAAAAATGTTACTTCCATTCACTCACTCACCACAAAGTTTTCTATGAGGTTTCCATTACCTCTGCAGTGTCTGACAAAATAGCAGTCAACAGAATCTGCTGTTAAACTTTCAATAAGAAGTAAGATGTCTCAACATATGGCTTTTGCATGATAACGTTCTCATGACTGCATAGGTATTAGCAGGTAGAAGTCAGTCTTCCATGCTGTGTCACAACGTTGCATCACAGCCAAGACGTGTTTTTGTTTATTCATCCCTTTTTCCCTATGAAAGACTCCTCTGAGACAGAAGTCTGTTTTACAAGCGAGCTCCCTCCATGAATAAATCACTACAAGCAAGTACAGAGACAAAACAAAGAACAAAGGCTTTGTATGCAAAACAGCAGCACAGTCACAGCGAGGATGAGGAGAATAACAAAGAGGTAGCCGGGGTGTTGGAAATGAGCTGAGAAAGAGTAACGGACAGTTCAGCACTCTGAGGAAAAAGGTGTAGACTGTCACACGTACCTCAAGAGGATCAGCGAATATATTCATAAAGCTATTGATCATTCTCAAAAGAGAAAATGACCACTATCCTATTTATTTCAACATAAATGGCCAAAATCTATGGCATTTATTCAGTTACTATGCACTACACTCTACCCTGATTACTACACTTAGATACTTTGATATACAATATACAGCACTTTATATACTGTGCTACATTACAATATTATACACTATAGTTGTGCTATACTATATTAATACATTATATTGTGCCACACTACTATACACTAGATATTATACTACACTGTACCTACATGTGCTAAATACTAAATTAGCACATTGCTATGATAGTATAGTATATTATAGTGTAATGTTCATTATAGTATGACATAACACTGTAAAGTAGTGTAGTATAGGAACACTACTATATTATGATACTATGATTTGCTATACAATTATATACCATACCAAGCTGTGCTAGTAGTACAATTACTCTGCCCTACTATACTATACTATACTATACTATACTATACTATACTATACTATACTATACTATACTATACTATACTATACTACATTACACTACTGTATACTATACTATACTATACTATACTATACTATACTATACTATACTATACTATACTATACTATACTACACTACACTACACTACACTATACTATGCTATACTATACTATGTTATGCTATGTTATGTTACACGACCAGAGAGTACAGTCTTGAAGACCGTGGTCCACTCTGCCGAGTCGGATAATTTCAGCTGGTTAATATTTGCATAATATTTTACTCTCAATTGTCCTTCTCATTGTTCCAGTCTTGTGTGGCTCTATGTGTTGTTCATAGGTCGTATACTCTGACACCTAAAGCTTTACACCACACTGAAAGAGATTTCTTTCTTAGAACTTTCCCTGCCTCCTCCAGAAACCAACAGTGATTTTTAATTTAGCTGCAGTGTGGAGCCTATAGCTCTGCTCTTGAAGTCATCATTAGACATTCCTTTGATTCTCTCAGAGAGAGAGAGAGAGAGAGAGAGAGAGAGAGAGAGAGAGAGAGAGAGAGAGAGAGAGAGATCCTTCCTGCTGTGGCCTTTATTAATTTCATTTTTGGCAAGAAATTGGAAAGTTAAATTGCGATGAACCTGTAGCCCACAGGCAACTCAGTGGGAAGTCACCATCTTTAAAAACTCAGCATATATCAAGAGCATGTAAGGGTTTTTAGAACAGTTTATTTGACAGTTTTACATTTTAGAAGGAAAAAAAAACACATTCTGTGTGTAACCTGCGGTTTGCATCATCTCTCTTCTGGGGTTGTAGAAGAATCTCTCTCTCTCTTTTTTCTTGCTTTCCAGTGAAAGCCCATAATTTTGTCTCCTACCGTGTGCCTCATCCCCCAGAGCTCTCAGCTGTGTGCCCTATTTTTAGAGGAGCGGTCTGGCAATTTAGCTGAACAATGTGAGTCGCATCCTTGCTTCCCTGTGATATGGTGGGATGTTGACTAGAGCCATTTCCATTGTATATGTGTGTGTGTGTGTATGTGTGTGCACCTATATTTTTAGACCTAAAAGCTTCCCTTTGGTATTGATACATACACTGACTATGTATTCACCATTGAAAAAAAAGCAGGATATGTAACATAATAACAGCCACAAAGAAACAGCCACAAAGAAAAAAAGAAGCAGTTGGGCCGTAATTGAATGAAAGACTGGATTTCTGGCTGATAAAGCAATATCTTCCATGCACTTCTCTTGTACTATTTGCTGACTTTAAGACTAATCCATTCTCAGATGGATTCTCCTGCTGCATACAAAGTGACTGTGAGTGTCCCAGCTAAGGTTCGTCATGCACCACTGAGCTGCATTACTATATTAACAGCCAGGCTGGGTTAATTAAATGGAAGCCCTGTCATGTCCTGTAACTCAATGGATGCAGACTCAATTAACTGCCTAATTAGAAATAGAGCTTGCATAAAACATGTGTATTCACCTTATGGCCCATCCAATTTATCAATCAGATTCACACAAAATGCAATAAACCAACAGAGACACAAAAGCAGACACAAAAGCAGGATGTGCACTGAACCGATTACAACAGAGAAACTATGTGCTTATTTGAGCCACTGAGGCTTTTATTTAGCTGTCAGAAATAGTCTGTATCTTCTGGTCAGAATTAGAAAAACTTTATTGTCTGTCATGACAAATCATCCTCCTCAGCGTGGCCCAGCATATGATGTCAAATATATCTCTTTGTAAAGCAAGTTAACGACACAGGATAAAATAAAACAGCACAAAACTGAAAAGTGGACTTGTGTATGTATGAAGGTTCTTAAAGGTTTGGTGTATAACATCCAAGAGGGTTTATTGTCAGAAAGTAAATGTTCCACCCAAAATTGTGTTTGTATATGCTCTTCCTCTTCAATTCTGGTGTTTATTCGGGGCTCCCTGAAATCGTGTCATTCAACGATGGACGCCAACTGCAAAAGAATTTGCCTGTGTCACACAAAAATGATAATGTAGTGTGACCACCCAGTTAAAGTAAGCCTGTTACATGTATTTAGACAAAACCTTGTTTTATGGATGCCATCATCTTAATACAGGAAGTCAAAATGGACAAATTTGCCAGAGCACATATTTTGCATTTTGAGGACAACACCTCCTTTCTGGTATTTGAAGGCCACGATAGTTCCCTCGTGTTCTCAGGTAAGGCAGGGGTAAACAGAGAAGTCTGCAATCTCACCATTAAATGTCAATAATTCCTACACACTGGACCTTTAATCGCTTGTTGTTTGTTTGTAGGAGTCGGAATAGAAGAGTGTTGATGGTTTTTAGTGTACAGTCACTGTGGTCTCTTGTCTTCAACAGCTGTCTTGAAACATCACATCCTTGTAATATGGAAATGTTTAAGAGCTCCTTTCTCGTGCTGAATGTGAATAAATACAGTTTCAGAGCGATGCCAGGTGGGCAGGGACTAAGAGGCTGATATTGGACGATGTCCTCAGAGGACTCCTACGTGAGCAGAAAGTCTGATGAATGAGCAGAGAGCCATTAAAGTGACAGTGACAAAAAGGCAGGAAGTCTGGTTATCCTCTGGAGAGGAGGTGTATTGGAGGTGATACAGCTTTGCCCTGAATCAGGTGAAAGGCAGATATGTGGGAGGAGTAAACAGCAGACTGTGTCTTTTCAACACCGGGCTGAGAATTAGGAGCCAGTGGAACTGAGGAGGAGGAGTCAAGAACATCTTATATTTATACCTTGAACTGAGAACATTCTATCCATATTCAAATGCACACAAAAATGTTGTGCTTTGTTCAGATAAAGGAGTTGTGCTGGCCACCACGTCTGTTTATATGGTGTCCAACAGAGTTTGTTAAAATTGTTTTTATGTCAATTAACACAGTTTAAAACTGTAATAATAAATGAATACTTTATATGTACTAAAGTGGCAGCTCATGTACTCAGATTCAGATTCAGAGAACGTTATTGACCCTAGATGGACAATTCACTGTAGATTCTGATACACAATCATCCGTTCTCACATACACACACATACTGACACCTGGTCTGTCTGTTTATCGCATAACTGCCGAATGTGTCGTTTGCTAAGTTGCTTCAAACTCGGCAAGTGACCAGTTGTCCAGTTGTCTTTCACTTGTGCAAGACCCTAACTTTGGATCGCAGTGCCTGTTAGCCCCTTTAGGATCATGGGTGAGCAGAGACCACATTGCAATACAGATGGCTGTTTCATAGATCACACTGTGGAAGATGGAATCAAACTTACAGCACCCTCTCTCAGCAGATGATTTTAAAGCACGGTATTTGCTTTGGAGGTTTTTCGACAGTTGTTGTAATAAACAGAATGACAGAGTGAAGGCTTCACTTTGAAATGCTTCCAACTGTCGCATCACCGTAGCTGCCAAGAGAGTATGTGTGTCATGTCAAATTTAGGGACGTCTGTCAGAGAAGATATAGTTCTATTCTGATTCATCCCATTTTAAGTCAACAAGCATAAAATGCAATTCATCCTCTGAGCACAGACAAACAAATATAAATAACTTTCACAACTTCCCTGTCGAAACTTGAGACTTCTCCTGTCTGTATTCATATTCCTTACTGCCAGACTGGCACATCTGCCCCTGTGTCTTCTGTCAGAGATTCAGGACAAAGCAGTCAGCTATTCCTCTGCAGGCACACAAGCGCTCATAGCTACTATCTTTGAATTTTTATCCCAGTGTTGTACGTGTCATTGTGAATGTGAGGATCAGGGACAGCATTTGCCTTCAGAGCATCTTTGATCCCTCTTGTGTGACTGTCACAGTGCATCGTGTGTGAAGAGGATCCGGGACATCTCGAGATAAAAAGCTTAGTCATTTGAGAGATGAAAGAGGTGGAAATGAACCAGTAAAATTAACCATTATCATCACCGATGTCTCATCACTTCCCACACTGAGCGTACAGCTCCAACAATTATGTTTAACAGCTGGCAACATTCATCATAGGTAGACATTTTCCTTTGGTCCAATGTGAGCTTCATATTTTGCAGAACATGCAGAGAACTCATTAAGCCCATACAGATAAATTATAGAGGTATATTAGAATACAAAAAAAGTTGTTATGAAATTTTAATCTTTGATGGCTTTTTTCAGAACAATAATTTAGACTAAACTAGTCTATTCTCATGCACAGATTCACAGGATGTGAGTGGGTTACTGTCCTTAATTTTTGATTTTAAAATGCTTTTTGACATTCAGAGGTAAATGTAGTGTAGAAAATCCACTTTTCTGTATGAGCTGTTTTTTTTAGATACTTTTGTGTTTTTATTACAAACAGAAGAGAGCTGACAGGAAATGAAGAAGATAGGTTTAATAGTCTGCACTCTTTGCACAAATGTCCTCAAGACCCTGATGTTTTCAAGCCCTGCAAAGAGAAGTTTGAAAACACATTATCTGCATTCGCTTCTGGATCGTTTTATTGTCAGCCACTTTTCCTTTCTTTTAAGCACACTTGTTAACTGATGAGAGCAGCCACACTGACTGTGACTGTATCTGTTGCCTATGTCGCAAACACAACACGTCCTATTCCCTGCTTCAAAGTAAAAGCACTCTGGCTTTTCAGTTCTGTGAATCCATTTTTTTTTTATTTTGGAAATGCAAGCAAGATCAGTAAATCTGTGGATTCATTCTGAGGAGTCCTGAATTATGTGTGTCTGTGTCTGTGTGTGTGAGTGAGAGAGAGAGAGAGAGAGAGAGAGAGAGAGAGAGAGAGAGAGAGAGAAAGCTTCGGCCTAAAAAACAATAAGTGAATTTCTGAAAATAGAATAAAATAATCGGATCACCAAATTGGATGCAAAGACATGCAATGAAGGGTAATGTACTATTCTACAGCATCTTGCATAATATATGTGATGCCCTAGTACAGGGTGGAAATTATCTTTCTAAAATTATAAGGGGAATAAGGGGAAACATGTTTGAATAGGCTGTGAGGAATAATTGTATGGCCCTGTATGACTGTATTTTTTTTTTCTTTTATCATAGGCTGTATCAAATAGATTTTCTAGTTTGGCCTGACAGTGAGTTGAGCAATCCATTAAAACATATTTTTCACATTTTTATTAATTTTATGCTACACGTTTCTATATAATGTGCCAATCAGTTTGCAGTATCAGTATTTGTACCAACTATAAATACAAATTTTTGATAAAGAAATCATTTTCACATGTCAGTCAGAAACAGTCATGTTGTATTTGCTTTTTTAGATTAATTATTTAATTTATATAATATTATTTAAATGATTGCCGTTTTTGTTAGGATTGTGTTGTTTGGAATTTTACAAAGATGAGATTTTGTTCTCACATTATAAATGAAAAACTTTACTGGGTAAATGCATTCATGAAATTTTGGTATAAATACCGTCAGACTAAACTTGGCTAACATCAATATCACTAACGCTAATGTCGTGACAACATGAATTCAGGAATATTTTCAAGCATTTGGTCTTGACTGGCATATTTCCAGTGTCCCTCTTCCTCTTCCCCATGTTTATTCCTGTATGTTGCACTGTGTCAGAGCACTCCTGTTATCCTATTGGTCACCGTCCATGTGCACATCTTAGGAGATGTCAACAAATTCTAACATGCTCGATTTTTCAGGTTTTCTTCATGCTTCAGTGTTGCTTTGTTTTCCTTCACAGATGACTGCCAGCTCAAGTGTGGTGTTTACATTGTAATTAAAGAAGCCAGACCTGCTTTAATTCTGAACATGAATCACAGCGCTCATTAACACCCAGCGGAGCTACCCATAGACCATTCTGCCTGCTTCCATAAGCAGAATGGTAACTCTCCATGGATGCTGTGTTGTGTTTACTCACTCACTGAGGTTGTTTGACATGCACAACAACATTTCAGGATGTAGCCCTGCATCGTGTTTTTATCCCAGCTCAAACACATTTGTTTGAACAGGGATAAAAACATGTCATAGTGTGGTTCTGATCCCATTAGTGGATGCAACAACAAGATTTAAAGGAAAAAAAAGCCTCTGGGGGATGAATACTAAAATATCCACCAGTCAGGGCTCACATGCTCTTGGTGACCCGCTGAAAGTTCAGGGGGAGAGAGAGGGTAGGAGGGTAGGACTCCTTGGTACACATGAGGTGGGGGGAGAGCTTTTTTTCTCCAATGATGAGAAAATCATGTTACCCAGGACAAATTGTGTCTCTTTGAATGACCAGGCTGGAAAAAGCGGGGAAGCAAGAAGGGCCAAGCCCTGCAGAGTTAGAAGATGCATAAAATTCAATGGTAAAACAGCTAATACATATTTTACCATGCACAAGCCTCATTAAATGTGCCATTTATGAAAACTGGACAAATGGAGTGATGGTGCTAAAGCAATGGTGACAACATGTCTGCTGTGTTTGCCATTGTCGGGGGTTAGCTGACTAATAAAAACAAACTCTGATGGGATGTTATACTGTTCTTATTTGTTTGGTTTGTACCTGCATGTCTCCATTATAGGACAGATTTTAAGATATTTCTGTAAAATATTTTGATTTGAATTGTAATGCAGTGGTTTACTGTCACTAAACCCCCTGGGCTCCTGTCTTGTTTCTTGCAGCTGCAGCTGTGTTATTTTCTGCACATTTTGCTCTGAAGTGTTTGTAGATTTGGGAACAGGCTGTTGATAGCACTCAAAAGTGTTGCTTGCTTCCTTTTAATTTGCTCGTGCTTCTAATTTTATAATCGCAAAACCAAATTATATGAGTGCAATTTCTGTCAAAAAACAGCCATTGCTTATCAATGCACACTTTTAAGTGGTTATATGGAAATCCTGGCCCCTTGGTAGTGGGTAAATGCCATATGCTTGTGTATCACTTACAGTAGACTACACCACTGCATACAACACAATTAAAATAATAGCTACTGTACTTTTTATTCAAATACAAGGTTGAAAATGTATTGATGTGAATTGCTTCCAATTAGTATGAGTTATGTTTACACCAAACAATTAAAAGGTGTAAGCCTTTTCATTTTACTAAGTGTATTGTACCAAACTGTGAATATAATTTGAAAACAACTACTTGTCCATCACTAATCATCACAACAAATTTGATTGGCTGCAAAGTGAAGCAACGGATGCACAGTGCACTCAAGTGAATGAGCATTTTAGCTGACACCTCCAACATGTTGGTATGATCTGACATCATCCACAGCTTTCAGTGACATTTTCTATAATTATCCAAATTTAATTTCAGTTAAGTTAATTGTCCCTCAATGCGCTTGGCAGTTCAAAAATAACAAAAAACCTTTAAGGAAAAACTAAACTAATAAACAAGGACAATAGAAACCAAAATGACAACCTCAATCAAACTTCAGTTTAAGAACTGTAAATTAAATGCTTTAAAAGCATTTCAGTAACTTGTTCCTCCACTGAATGTAGCATTGAGTTTCAATTCATTAATTAATTTAATTAATGTTATAAAATATTGTGTTGTTGTTTACTGATAGTAATAATTCAAATAAAAAGCCAATAAAAAAAGTTTTCATTTTGATTTAAATAAAGGATGACTTGTCTTTTGTTTATTTATTTTGTTGGAGACAACATCTGAGAAAAACTCAATTTTAGGATGCTGATTAAACCCTGGAGTAATGAAGCTGTCTGAAATCCTACATCCTGGCTACATTTATCCTCAAGTAATAGAAACAAAGAAGAGACAGAGGTAAAAATAAATAAATAAATAAATAAATAAAAATAAGAGGAGAATAGGCTACCGAGGAGCTAAAGTCCAAGGATGAGAGGCATTTAAGGTCACAATAATCAAAACTGCAATGTGCTGGTTAGTATAAAGAAAACCACTCTTAAAAGTCCACATGTAGAAAGGCCTTGGAAAATACTGTACAAAAAAGAAAGTACAACATACAGATACACAGAAAGTAATTTTTCTATGGCTTGAAAGGAAAATGAAGTGAAGAAAAACATATCCGGGTGCTCCGCTGTAGAGTGGTTGTATATAATTTTGACACTTCTCATCTGCCTGTGTAACCTTGCAAAGCAACATAGTGTGGAAATTGCTCTCCGTTTTTTTTACAGTGAACACATGCTTGTTAGAGAATAAGGTCATGAAACCCCTGGGCACAATTAGTCTCCATTAGCGATGCGCGGATCATCCGTGAGATCCTTTTGACGGTGGAAGTTGTACATGAACGTGCATGTGAGAAACCTGTGTATGCATCATCACGGTCACCTTCACCTAACCCAACCCACTGCAATAAATAAATGCTATATGAGTCACTCATGACGTGGACACCACTTCAAAAACTTCACATACCGTACTGTAAGCAGACAAGGCATGGTTCTCAAACTGTGGTATGTGTACCACCAGTGGTACCCAAGATTCCTCTGGTGGTACTCGGAGGAAAATCAGAAATCTCAGCAAGTCTAAACCTTCAGCATTTACTTTCTGGAAAAAACAAGTCTATATTTCTGACATGCTGGGCAATAAAACAAAAAAATAATTTTCCACCGCTCCCACATCACACAACCAGCATAATCTACTTTCAACTGGAATAGAGATTGTGTTTTAGAGTGAAGTCCTGCTCTGCATGGTAGGTCTTCTTATCAGACAGTATCTTCTCAGTTTATATTTACATAAAAGATGCTCAGACCATTTAGACTATTGAGATTATTATGCAGTTGTCTGAAGTGTAGCATTCACGTCTTAGAAAACATTTTCAGTATCTAAAGGTGGAACAGGTATTGGAATGCACAAGGGAGTCTAGTTTTGTTGTGATTAGTGTAGCCCGGTTTGAAGTCTGGCCACAAAAAATATTTCTTCACCCTGCCCCTCTATCTAAAAAAAGAATTGTGAGTGGTGAAAAGGGATTGAGCTTAAGGCTTCATTCACATTACCAGACTGAGGTGACTGATATCCAGTTTTTGAAATGACTCACATCAAATTTTTCAGGGGTGTGTGGACACAGAACTTTGGATTGAAGAGACACAAATCTGATTTGAAAATCAGATTTGTGTCTCTTCAGCGTGGGTTACTAGATTATATATACATGGTGACGTATATGATTTGTCACCATGTGACAAGAGTGACAGCAGTCAGAATCAGAATCTATGCTGTCATGTCTCAGGTCATGTTTTCTTCTTCGTCATGTCCTGTTCTATTTTGAAATGCTCATTACTCTCTCTCTCAATGTGGACACAATCACTTCCATTTCCTGCTCTAATCTCTCCCCAGTGATTAATACACACGACCTAAACTACTAACACTTGTACATAAACTCAGTTTAGATTGCATTTCCTGATTTTTACCAGGCATTCCAGCAGTTTCCACCTTTAGTTCTCATGTGTAGGACCAACTATTTGTTAGTATTAGGTTGGACTTAGTGACAGAGACAGCTCACAGCAGGTTTTTTTCTTGATAATGACATGTTAATTTATAGTGAGACATTCTATTTTCTAGGGTTAATCATTATCCTCTGTAATTCAGTTCCAAGTGGCAAGGGACAAGGGGTAGGGGTATAAATGAGAAATGGAATTGGGCTGAATGCCTTTACATCTAATTTATATTTGACTGGATGTATATTTTCTTTTTAATCTTACCTGTTCTGTTCTGTACTGTCTTGTAAGCCTGTGCAGACTATTGGCACAATTTGCAACATGACACATAAAAAAATTTAAATTAATAAAACCTTAGTCTGGTCTTGCTCAGCAACGTGTGCCATGTCCATGATTATTTTATTCACAAAATGGACGGAACCCCATCTGTCTCTGACATGCTCTGGTTTTTCTTGTCTTTACAGAGGAAGCCATGGCTGAAACTGTGCACCGGATTAATCATGACAGGTATCAGTTTGAACATCTTTCAAAGACATGATGTCAAGCTGTAATGAAAACCAAAGAGTTCAAGTCGTTTCAGCTTCTGATGCACTCCAGCAAATATTCAGTTGGTGCCAGTTAAAAACTACTTGAGCTTTTTGGGAGTTTGGCCCACTTCCCTCCTTGTAGAGAATTTGATGAAAGCATCAACACCAACAGCACCTCTGCCTCCAGTGGTGCATGACACATGAAAACGCAGCTGTGGTGAGATAATGAGCATCTGTAGCACAAAGTATTATTTTAACCTTGCTATTTTTATCTACATGAGACATCTAGAGCTGCCAGCTTTGGTCATATTACCAACAAAGTCTGCATTATTGGTGCCTTTTTTGAACGGCATTTTTTTCAGTTTTGTATCTACAAGTCATGGAATATATAACTGAATTATATATAAAATTAAAATATGCAGCACATAAGCACAGTATAAGTAGAAACAAATGATTGTTGGGTTTGACGACCTTACTGTCAAATGGAACATTTGTACAGTACAAGATTCACTCATTAATAATTCTTGGATTTCTTTCATCTGCATACAAATGGTGGTAAAACTGGTTTCAGGTACTATGTGTAACATTGGTTCATTAGCTTCTACTTTGGAAATGTAACATTCTACTCTCATTGCAGAAGAGTTAACCTCCTGTCATGATTCCACACCCACCCATGTTCAGTGAGCCACACCTGCAGTATATATATAGGCTTCCCTCAGTGTTCAGTCTCTCCCAGTTTGTCTACTCAGTTTCCTGATTATGTTCCAGCATTTTTCCTGTTTAGTCTCTAGTCTATGACCCTGAATGAATGAAAGTCAGTATGAAAATTTGCCTAAGTCTCACTTGATTTATAACATCGATGAGCATTTTCCTGAGAAATGAATGTGTTCAATAGCAAATAAATAAATAAATGACAAACATGAGTGGACAGCAGTGTGAGTGAAAGCTGACATCACCCAAAAAAGAACCTAATGCAGGTGACGCCTCTGAACTTCCAGTCAGAGTTTGTATTCTTACGATTTGGATTCTCAAAACCAGATGCCACTTGCCTCAAAATTGTGTTACATCCCCACTGAAGAGTTTAAAGTTCTACTATCTTATTTTGTGTCTCTGAATTTTTATTTGTTCTCAGGTCTCTCTTACAAAAGAGATCTTGTCTCTAAGAGACTACCTGACTAATACAGATTAAATAAAATAAATTATTTAACGCAATGATAAACTCCCAGATTTATATTCTTTGACAGGAATTGTAAATAATCATATATTTCTGACAATAAAGGTGTGTTTTGTATTCAGTCTCTTTGCTTTAGAACCAAGTCATCATCCAATCTGAATCACCCAGACAGCTATAAACCTCAGAGGAATGTGGCAGTGCCATCCACTCTGATTATTCTCTGAGGGGCAAGACATTAATCAGGCAGACAGAGAAGATAATTGCAGGCCTTACTCACTTTGAATTTTGAAGTTGCAAGGATGCTTTACGCACACCGAGCGGGCCTTTGTACTTTCAAAAGCAGAGCATGTTCTATGATGAATGGGAACACCAGCATGTGTAAGAATAGGTGGATATGAATATGAGCAGACATACTGTTATGTGAAGTAATATGGCCATTTAAATGGGCATGTTCATGTATTATTGTAACTGCTGACAAATGTGTATGGGTTTTACAATGATGCTTTCATTTCATTTTTAATAGTGATAGTTCAGATTTTTTGTAAATGTGGTTGTATGAAATGCTCAGTCATAGTCAGCCCTTGCTGTGTTGGCTGTGCGCCCTAAACTGAGGACCAGCCTGAGACACAGCATCTGTCTCTCCCTCTCTCTCTCTCTCTCTGAAAACATAGCTGCCAGCGGGGACACAATGAAAAACTGATTTTAGCCACCTAACAAAAGGCTCAAATAATAAAAATCTATACTGTTTAGGTCCACTATATTTGCCCCTTTATCTTGCCATCAGACAGCATTTTCTGGCTGAAAAGCCCAATTTTGGAAACTGCTCTCTCTCCTGAAAGTCCACCAAAGTCCACTGAAAAAAACAAAGTACTTCAAACACCAAAGTCACAAGATAATAGATCTTTACTTGATGATGGAGGCAGCAGTGGATCGTCAACTCCTGTGTGCTATCGTGTGAAATTTTCAAATTTCTCTACGGACTTTGGTGTGGGGAGTGAGCTGTTACAAAGTGACAGAGGAAGGTCTAATAACTCTTCCTGGCTCATAGAGCTCATCACACTCTGTTCAATGCATTAGTAATATATAATTACAATAGTTAGTCGTTTTTTCCTCAATTCATAAAATTGTATTAGTTTATTGAAAGGTTTAAAATTCTCCATTCTCCCTCACAAGACATGATTTGGTGAATTATGAGCTGCCCTGTGAGAAAATCACCTTCCACCACCCTGTAAAAGGGTGCATCGAATGCAAAAATGTGACGTAATTTGTAGATGGTGCACTAGTGTAGGGGGCTGTTGTGCCAGAGGTAATGAAAAATGAGAACATGTGAGCGTCAGTAAGTCTGAGGTGTGAATTAGTGATGTCCATGATGGACGCTGTGCATAGACGTAAATTATGAAAGCAAGGACATCCGTGAGGGTGAATAAATCAGATGACCTTGTGAAATGAAGGACGACCAGTCTGCTTGTGTGTTTTAAAATATGACAGGTGTTGTGCTTGAGCTAAAAGGTGAGTCAAGTGCTGCAGCAGCTGCAGAACAATGCTCACAGTGACAGACAACAAACAGCCTGAAGGACATAATTTATAGAACATAACACAGAATAAAATCCCTAATATTGTACCTACCTTCAAACATACAGAAAGTAAAGTTATAACATAAAAGTTTTATGTCAGGCGTCCTGCCTGACATTAACTTTTGACTGACATTAAAACCTAAAATACAAAAACTGTCAATAAAAACCAGAAACCACTGTGCAAAACAAGGGACACACTAAAATTGTACTTGTTTCCTAACTGAGTTGTGTGATGGAGGTTAGAATGAATGAGTGTTTGGGACAGTTGGTTTAAATTTTCTTGCTCTATAAGATCTGTCTGAAGGTCACAGATTATATTCAGAAAACAGAAAGTGTGACAGGTCAAACAGAATAAGCAGTAAGACTATGTCCAGGTCACCAGAACATACCAGAACATATTCTGTTTTGGATTTCATGAATACATTCCAGTTAAATAAAAATGTCGATAATGATCAATTGAAGCAATGAAATCCAACAGAAATGACACAAAAACTGTACATTTAAAAAAACAAAAGACAAGTGCACACTATTAATGAATAAATGTTACTGCAGTTTAGAAGATCATTACAAGATTGTGCAGTTTCTGCTCAACAGCATCAACATTGAACTTTACCTCATTAAATGAAACATTCATATTAATTTGCCCAGGCACACAATCCTTAGCTGGCCTTGGGTTCTTATTCATACAGTCCTCTGCTCTTTTTGCAATTCAACAGCCAAGGACACAATTCATGCTCTGCCAATTTGCTACTGTATGAAAGACTAAGTTGGGAGGCAGTGTGGACTCTGAGCTGCTTTGATAGAATGTTAATTTCACACAGTGACAGTGCTACCACGGAAAGAAAAAGGCCATATTCCATCATTCATTCCTGCGTTTTTCTGTCATTCATCCACAACATTTCACTGTGTGGTTATGTGTTCTATACATACACTACTTCTCATTGAAATCAATGAGAAAGTGTACCCAAACTTTTGACCGGTAGTGTATATAGACAACATGCTCACCCAAATGTCTCAGTAAACTCTTCTCTGGGATCGTCTCAGCTGATAGAGGCCGAGGTAAATCATAGGACTCTGCCACTCCTAAACCCAAAGTGATTTGAACCCTTATTAATGACATTGATAACATCTGTGTTTGTCTATTTTATGACGTAAATGGCTGCTGTAAAAAGAAAGGTCTATTAAAAGTTGATTCCAGACATGCTTGAGAATTACACACACATTGCACATGTTTAACTCAGTGAAAGTTTATTAATGTATATAAGACAGACTTGCAATCAAAAAAATGTTCAAAATACCAAAGAGCACACCATTCAGACTTTTGCAGTACTAAGGATGTGTATGAATGATATGCATGCATTACAATATGTATTGTGTGTGTGTGTGTGTTGTGAGCATGGAATCCTGGCAGATTGTGGATTGTGGTACAGCAGCAGCGACATCATGACATCCAAGGATCTGATCCCCTGATGACATGCAGTGACAAAGAGAAAGTGATGTTCACAACAGCCCCATAATCTCATGGCATGTGTCCCTCTCACATGTTAATGGATGTGGAGCAAATGCGATTTGAGCTGGTGGAGGAGGATAAGATCGGAGGATGAGTGACTGATGGCTTGCTGAACTGCACTCTGTACATTTCCTGTGCTATGATTCGTTCCCCGGACTCAGTTGGACCTGCAGACCAGTGAAACACTTTTTTCCAAGGGCGTAGGCAGGACTTATTTTCAATTTTGTTTCAACAGAGCAAAACCATTCGTGTGAAAACACATCATGGCAAAAGAGAGACAGTAATCCCTGCTGATACATTGATGAATAGAATGTCTGTGAAGGTTCTAATGGCACTTTTCCACTATACAGTTCTAGCACGGCTTGGATTGAATGGGTTTTTTGCTTTTGTTTTAGGGCGGTTATCTAAGTAGGTACTTTTTTTAGTACCTGCTCTGGAGACGTTCTGAGCTGCGAACTGAGCTGATACTAACATGTGACATTGACAGACTGTCAGCGTGTCATAACTGGAAGAGTCATGAGCGTGACGTCAGACACGTATCAGTGGCTATAGGTGTATTTCATGTGAAAAAGGCCAAGGTTGTGCTCTCCACCTCCAGTGTGATATATATATTTTTTTGCTTTTTTGTCAAGCAATAAAATTTTGCTGAGCCAACAACTTAAAGATTTTGACTTTAAGAAACAAAGCACATATGTGAGACTGTGTATGCATTCAGGTTGTAGCATTTGTATGGTAAAATTCAGTTAATATTTGGATTATAATGAATGACAGTAAAACACCAGTCTTTCTTTCAGCCTCACAGGAGGATTCGTGTGAAGTTACACTAAATAAACATATAATCCTCATGCAGTCTGTGTGATGATAGGAGGAGACAGTCTGACTGACTTTTCAGTCATGACACTAAAGTTTCTAACCCAGTGTTCTTCTCAAATAAGAGGCATGTAGCACTTATTTTCAGGAGTGAAGGAGAAATGGAAATGGAAGGAGGAGAAATTCATATCCATTTGACAGAACTGCGCTTATTGTCACCATTAAAAGGGTCAATAAAAGGGTTTTGAAATGAATTTCAAAACAGTGACCTTGGAGTCTGAAACGGTGAGGAACGAAAAAAAGGGCGGCAGGGAATGTAAGAGGATGATGAAGTGAATGCCTTTATACTGAGTCTGAACAGCTTAAATGTGAGTGAGTGTAAAAATACCACAAAGGCATGTTTGTGGTATGAAAATATGAAAAGACGCTTAAGAACACAGTCAGAAACATGAAAGGCTGACGTATTGTCATGATGAAGTTTACCATGCTCCTTTTTTTTTTTTAGCCTTTTTGCACAGCGATGCTGGTGTGAGTGAGTCAGAGTTTTCTGAACGGCGGGCTGGGTTTATAAACCTCTGCTTGACACATGAGTTTGAAGGCCACTTGTCTCTGCGGTCTGTCACGTACGCCCATGCAGTGGTGTCCATCAGCTCCAGCATCCTTACTGTTCAGTTGGGACGGTACAGGAGCACAGAGAAAGCTCTTCATCATGAGGTCCTTCTTCTTACTGATCTTCTCCCTGTTGTTGGTCTCCCGTGGATCTTCAGCTGTCATCACTGGGGTAGGTGGAAGCAAATCACACAGCAACGAAAAGCTCTCAGAAGTATGGACACATGCTTTTCAATTAAGAAATCAAAAAAATGTGTTTTTTCAACACTTCATGCTGATTTAATTTGAAATTAAATTTAAATAAGGAACATTTTCAACTCAATTTTAAATTAAGGCACAGTAAAGAAATGCAGTATAGTGTCTGTTTTTAATCATGTCTTTTTTATGCTTGGACTAAAATCTCATATAAAGGAGTTACTCATGCACACACACACACACACTTGCTGATAGAGTCTGCACACACACAGTCACCGACACAAAAGAGCACACAAACAAACCCCAGCAACGCTCACACACAAACGCACCACACTTTTCCTCTCTCCCTCTCCTCTAGGGCTGAAACAATTACTTGATTAATTGACTATTAATCAATTACTGAATTAATTGTCAACAATTAACCGGTTTGAGTGTTGGTTTTTTTAACAAATTAAAACAAGTTCTCTGATTTTTCAGTTTCTTAATTGTGAATATTTTCTGGTTTCTTTGCTCCAAATGACAAAGAAATCCTTGCATTATTTTGGTTTGTGGGCAACACAAGACATTAAGAGTATCCACATTTCCACGTCTGAGAAACAATTTTTTCAACATCTCATGACATTTTATGGGTCAAACAAGAAAATACTCAACAGATTAAACGATTATGAAAGTAAATGTTAGTTGCAGTCCTACTCTCTTTCTTCTATCGCTCAGCAGGCACCGCAACACACTTTCTGCAATAATTACTTGGCCGAAACTTTGGGGCTCAGCTGTTAATCAGTTTCAAACTCAGTACATTTTCACTGTACCTCCACCTCCTCCTGACCACCTCCCAAAATTTAAATTTCATTTAAAATACTGTAATTGTGTTTTAATGTTTTAAACATAACATGAGCCTAATTCAGAACAGGTTTTGTCGCAAAAAGTCTAAATTTTCTGCTTCTTGACTGACTTGCATTTTGGCAACACAACCATGCCATCATGTTTTTCATTATATTGAGGAGTTTGCAGCAGACTTGCATAATAGACTATTATAATATTGTTTAATTATTCTTCAAATATTAGGCTCATGGAAAAATAAAGAAAAATATATAGAACAGCATAAAAAGGCATTTTAAAAAATGAACTTAATTCTATTATCACCCAGACATTTTGTTTTAAATGTTTTTAAGTAAGAGAGGCAACTACAGTGTAAAGCAGCAGTGTTTACTGTAAATCTATCAGTTTAAGTCTGTAAAAACACCCGTCCCTGTCAAACCAACCCTCACTCAGTGTGTCGCTGATGTGAACTAAGTGATGAGCATTCAGTTAAATATCAGAAAATGATTTTTAGCCACATGTCACATAAAATCACTTGTGCTCACCCGTACAGCATTTCTTCCTTTATAAACTTATAAACCTATTTCTTTGGCTCAAGTGTTAAAAGCATTTAAAAAACCAAACAAAGCAACATACTGAAAGCCCAAAAAACAGGTGACATAATACATAATTAACAATAAAAAACTAAAATAGCTTTAATCCTTTGCTGGAGTCCAGTGACAGTTGTGTATTCATTGTACTAATTTAGTCATATAGACATTTTCTTTGTATTTAGTGTTGGCTTGTGTGTGTGTGTGTGTGTGTGTGTGTGTATACGTGCAGACCTGTGAGAAGGACTTTCAGTGTGGAGGAGGGACATGCTGTGCAGTGAGTCTGTGGATCAGCAGCCTGCGGATGTGTACACCCATGGGACAGGAGGGAGAAGACTGTCATCCAATGAGCCACAAGGTGCTGTTCTTATCTAACCCCATCTGCAGTACGTGGCATCACACCACAGATTTATCACCATATTATGATGGTGGAAATGACGCAGGTTCTGGGGTAAATGATACCCGACATATTCTCTGGTACAAAGAGAGCAGCAGAGCGTTCTCTGTTCACAAGGTTTTATAAATGAAGTTATTTTCTTCTCCCTATTGCCGGCTGCAGCTTTCTGTGAATGCTGTGATCTTGCTTTTGTGTTACATCTTTGAAAGCATTTGAACCATCCTATTCAAACAGACACATGGACTCAAAAAAACACCAAAGAAGCAGTTAATAAGACAACTTTTGTCTTTTTCGTCATTTGCCTCTGCATTCATTATACCTGATGAAAAGAAATCTTTCTGTATTTAACAGCCCTCTATTTTTTCGGCCTCCAGGTTCCATACTTTGGGAAAAGACTCCACCACACTTGTCCTTGTCTGCCCAACCTGTCATGTGTCACCATCGAGGAGGGCAGATCTAAATGTCTCTCATCCTACAAGCACCCTGACTACTACCTCTGATGACCAACAGCACACTAGTTACACTAGTTATACTACTGATGACCTGCACTGTAACTATATGACCTGCCTTTAAAAGCCTGTTTCCACTGTTTAATTTATTTTGAATAAAGATATACAGTATATTTAAAAAGGCATCAAAAACTTTGGTAAAATAAATGATATCTTTAAAGGAACATTCACTTGCTGATCGGGGACCTCTGGGATTTTAGAGGCAATAAATACTTTATATGTTTACAAGAGAGGAAAAACGTCAGCATCATGCAGTGTTATTAAATAGAATTTAATATGAAATATTACATTTTTAAAATGTGCATCATGTAATGATGTCACAGTCACTTCACCAGTGTTGTCTCTACACTTATCCTTATCCTTATATACGTGTTTGTTTTAGATAAATTGGTGATTGTTGAGTGCGACACTTTGTCTCCTCTCATCAGATGAGCACAGACAGATGTACGGGGTTCATATTTGGCAGATGGCCTGAGGGAATATCTCCATCTCTGAAACTCTCTGCTGATATTTGCTTTTTATTATTTTACTAGTGCAGTACCCCTTCGATATGTGCCTGTTTTGTTTATTTTTGTGTGTTTTGTGTGATTAACAGACAGGAGAAAGGAAAATTCATTGGCACTATGTGTGTGTAGCCGCTTGAATGTTAAGATTTATGACCCAACTGAGACTTGCTCATGTGCTGTCAAAGGGAATAATGGTGAATAATTTCTCTGAAAGTTCAATAATCACACATTTGGGGAGTCAAAACACGTGGAAAGAAGCCCCTTTTTTTTTACTACATCTCATTTGAATGAGGCAGTAAGAATAATGTTCACTCCCAAATGTTTTATGACTTTTATGTGTCACACTTTAAGCCAGCTGTCAGCCCTGTAGGAATACATAAGGACAAACACATCATTCTAATGGTAATATAAAGACTCACTGCCTCAGATTTGGCTACCAACTGGGTTATAGTTTCATTATCCAATCATAACCACAAAGCAATGGTGACAGTATTTTTCATTCTTAAATGCACTCCTTACCACCAAGTACGAAAAGAAAATTCTGAAAACATTTTAATTGGCATTAAGAGACAAATGGAGATGGATCTGTCCTCCCATTCACCTTGGCAGCAAATCTTTTTAACAGGAGGAAAGAGTAAGGCGTAGATGAAATTATTCACAGTCATCTGATGATTCACAGCATTTGTTCGAGGCTCAAAGTTATATTTAGATTTTTCCAAAAAAGCAGATTCTCACATTAATCTTACATGTCAGAAATGGATTGTGCTCTTCATTGGCTGTAGATGTGATATGTAGAGATCGATAGAAATAGAGAGACAATATACAGTATATCAAACGTGTAATGCGGTGTATTAGAATAAGTGGATTTGTGGTTTAAACATCATGGCAGCTAATAGTTGTCATGATCCTAACCCTGACCGTTGATTTATTTCCAGTGTTTTGATTTATTTGGACTTCATCTGGACTCATTTTCCTGATTTGTTTTTATTTAGTCTTGTACTAGTGTTGTGTTTTGGTCCTTGTGGGTTTTTGTGAATTTCATGATTTATTTTTGACACCTTCCTGTTTTTGTTTTCATACTCACCTCTTGTCTTCAAGCTTCACTTTTTATCACTCTTTGTTTGCTTTGCAGCCTTTTTGATTACCTGCCCCATCTAAATTAATTTCACCAGTGTCTAATTGTCTCTCACTTTCTAGTGTGTGTATACATTATATACTCACCCATTTTCCCTTTGTTCTCTGTTTTGCTTCCTGTGTTGCCGATTAGGATTCTGGTTTGCTAATCTAATCCTGTTTTTTTTTCTTTACTCCTGTGCCCTTTTGCTTTGCATTGTTCTTCTTTTATTTATGCTTTAGGGTAATTTTTACCTGTAATTACCCTGCAGTTGTCCTGCACTTGGGTCCTATGTCACATCCTTGACAATAGTTTAGAGCTGAATCATGCATTCATATGTAGTAAGGAAATACAGTTAAAGTACAGTTTCTAAACTATAAAATCCTGAATGTCTGAAAATACCAACATTAAGCCTCATAAATCAAACAGGTGCCACTCCCTGCAGAATAAAGAAGCAGCGAGGAAGACATCTACCACATAAGCAACATCAACGGCACAGTGGCTGCATCCAACAAACACAAACGTTACACTCTGTTGCTAGGCAACCGTTTTTATGACACTCCTGAGCACCTCCACATCTACTCTAAATCCAGCTCCTAAACCTTTCCAGCCTCTGCCTTCTTCAACAGAGCTGAGCAGCAGGGCTCTGCAGCAGCAAGGTGGTTTACACACACCTCACACACGATAAGAGTGTAGTTTAGTTTGAGCCAGACTGAGCATGTACCTGTTGACAGGCGTGTTAGGTTTGAGACATCAAGTCACAACCTTATGAGCTCTTTTCATTTTTGCAATCATACATGATGGGACACTTTTCATGTCCCAAGTGGTTCCAGTTAGGATACTGTCCAAAGGTTAGAACTTGAACCCCCCCTCTTCTGAAGCTGCCTCCGCCCAATGCTTGATTTTGAAAAATGCCAAGAAGGTGCCTGAAATCTGAGTGAGGGACCGGAGGAGCTGCGCAGGGGGCACAGTAGTTGATGTTTGACCAGAGAGGTTGTAGGTACATATATTTTTATTATGTACAATTTTTAAAATTTACACTTAACTGTAAAGAGTAGCACCTGGATCAGCAAATACCGCTACTAGATATATACATATACCCTGCTTTTTACTAGGGAAAAAGTAGTTAAGTGGTTTAGTTGCACTTTAATAAAGCAGATGTTGAAGTAAATTCTGCATAAGATGTGGTCAACATTCAAATAATTGTGTATTCCAATATGTATTGTGTCATGGCCTCTGTATCATGTAATGTATTGTATCACAAAGTTGTGGGAAATACCCAGCCCATGGAACCCATGGAGAAAAATGATTGTAGCCACTTTAGTACACTGATTTATGTGGCTGTAAGACACAGTCCAAAGATAAAATCTGTGTTTTTAGCTCACAGGAGCTGCTGGTCTGCAGATTTACGAAAAACCCACAGAGAAGGTCATCGCTGCAGCTCAGTCTAAAAGACTTTAAAGGTCAATGAGTCAAACTGTAAAATTCCAACAAAAAAGAATTCCATTTCCCCAGCATTAGAGCAGAGCCTGTGTCCCAAATACAATATGATGTACCAAAAATACTCCAGCCTGCATCTGTGTTGAATGAGAGCATGTGTGGGTGAGCATCGTCCTCCCTGCAGCTAAGCAGCCAGGACAATTACACTGTGAGATCTCAGCAGACCGCTAACAGCTGTCAGGAACAAGCAGGCATGTTGTGATGCTAATGGTTATGGATGTTCTGTAGGTAGACGGTGTGTTCAGGACCTCAGTGCCGTGCGGCAGATCACAGTGAAAGAGGACTAAAAGTGTGTATTGAGAGAAGGCCTCAGTCTTTAAAAGCTGCACTTTGGTGTAATTGAAGCCACTGTCAGTGACCCCAGCAGCAATTAGCTAAATCAATAGTATGAAAAGGATAAGTGTTTGAGAGAGTCTCATTAAAAAGCCGGTGGGGGAGACTCAGCCTATTAAAACAAATCTATATATTTCCAAAATGATCTGTTGAGATCCATTAATGTCATACCTTAAAATGGAAATTCAACACATTCAATCTTTATATAATCGTTATTAATGATTTAGCTGGAATCTCTGCACACATTTTGTTGCTATGTGACACTGATGTATTGATATTTCTACCATCTATAAAAATGTCAGAGCAATTCAGTGATGAAACCTTGGCAACTAGAAGCATTCTGAGAGCACAAACCCCCACCTAAACCTAAAGAGTCCTTCAAAAAGAATTCCTGAATCCAGATGGATCACCATCAAATTCTAATAATCTGTTCCTTGTCCCCTTACACACCTTTCCTGAATATTTCATCAAAATCCCTCCATAACTTTTTGAGTTATTTTGCTAACAGACAGACAGACAAAAACAAACACTGGCAAAAACATAGCCTCTTTGGCAGAGGTAATGAACTGCAGTACCATTAAACTGTGGCAAGGTGGCAGGACATGCACATAAATGAATGTAGTGCTGCAAGCGTGTCATGATCAGGCTTTGCAGCGAGTGCTTCAGCATATAATGATTAAAAACATTCCTGTATCCAGACGGCATTTCGGATCAGCGCCAAAATCTAATAATCTGTTCCTTTTCCCATTATACACCTTTCCTTAAGGTTTCATCAAAATCCGTCCATAACGTTTTTGAGTTAGCTAACAGTCAAACAGACAAACCAACACAGGCAAAAACATAACCTTCTTGGCTGAGGCAATAAAAAGTTGTCGAAAGTGCAGTTCTGTTTTACCTGAACAACAGGTTTGCAAAAATAGCCTGCTGAAGCCATGAGTCCAAGTCTCCCCTGCTTCCCTTCTCTATTTGTTTAAATCTTGTTGGTTTTTGCTCATAAAAAGTAGGCAATAGTCATATTTAAATACATCATAAAAAAAATAGGAATGAACTTAATAATTCTAACACATGCATATTTAAGTGTTTGTGTCCCCTCGAGACATTAAAACAAACAACTCCAATTTCAGTGCAAGTGCATTACAATATGCTCCACAGAGGGTCTGATAAGATTAAATAAATAATGTTAGACATGATACTATGTATGTTTTAATGTGGCAGCTAATTTGTTTAAATGTTTGGTGCAACTGGAAAATAATAAAATAAAACATGTCTATTACCCTTTTAACTTAAAAGGCATCGAGCAAAGCACTGCAGATGAATAACTTAGGCAGGGTGAGGGTAACCGAGCACATTAATAACACCATATAGATATTTTAGAAATATGTACCAAGATGCATTTAGGAGCAAACACACCAAGAACACAGCTCAACATATCATACATTGTCTTATTTATTTGCCTAGAAATACAATGAAAACATCCTTTCCAAAGCACCAGATTGTTAGCATTAATCCCAAAGACCCTATTTGTTTAAAAAGGAAAAATCATTTCCCTGCAGGTAAGGTGAACCAACCAATAGCTCAACACAACGAACCCATGAAGATGAATAAGAATCCATTTTAAATGGGAGTTTAACCTCTTGCTCATGTACAACACAAAGAAGTCCAACATATTATACAGCATACCTGTTTTAAAAAATAACATGAGGAAAAAGGGGAAAGGATCTTTACATATTTACAAATAGGATACTTTCCTAATCAAAAATAGTGGGTTTGTTCCAGTCAGGTAGATACCTCAGACACCTGCAGTGTTAATGTCATTTCAAAAACACACAAATAGTGTAAATTAAATCCATGTACAATTTTGCACTGGAACTAAAATAGGTTGTAGAGAAAAATTAGGCTACAGAATGTAGGTCTGAAAATTTGACGTGTTAGCCAGAATGGATATGTCACAGACAGTAAATGCAGATGTGTAAATTAAAACGTGGCTTCATTATGATGCACTTATTGAGGCAGAAAAACAATTTATTAGCTCAAAGAAGGTTTTGTTTTTGGCTGTGTTTACCTTGTTTTTTGTAAGCAGGGAAAAGAGAACATAAAGGACAAATTTCTGTGGGATGTAGGTTACATTTCAAGAAAGAAATTAATAAATTTTGGTGGCAATCCAGACACGGATTCTATTTTGAGTGTTTGATACTGTGGAAAACTGAGGCTACATCCATACTACTACGCTGTCATTTGGAAATTGTATTTTCAGATAAAAACAATCTGCATCCAGTGTACTTTTAGTTTTGAATGAAAAGTAACCTGCATCCACTTTTCCGGTACACCAGACATGCGTGCTGGTGTGAACAGGAGTAGAAAAAAGTAAAGTAAGCAGTTATTTTCAGACTGATGATGAGGTGAGAGTGAAACAGAAAGTAATCCTTTCCCTGACAGTTGATAGTGGAGCTGTGGCTGATAAGATCCAATCAGCAAGTGAAGGTGGGTAACAGAGGCATCGTTTTGAGTTATGCCAGTCCAGTCTAAAGTGTTTTCAAACTAAATAGGAGACAGCTGTGTTTTCAAACATTTTCTCTGTTTTTGAAAGTGGGGTAGTGTGGACAGCAGGTGTGTCCAAAGCAGTGTGTGTTTTAATTCAAAACACAGCAGTGTGGATGTAACCTGAGCTTCCTTGGCAAAGGTCTGTACCCTCTGACTGTGTTCTCTAGTTTTCTTAATGAAATCAATCACACTATGTTTTTTAATAGGCCTCTTAGTGCTCACCAGTCTGATCCTGGTGACTGCAATTTGGTAAGAAATTAAAGCTGCAGTGCATAACTTTTGGTGATTTTTGTTGCTGTTGTCAACATTATTAATCTGACTCTGGTCTTTGCGAGGAGAAATGATGTAACATTATTTATACGCTGCATCCTTCATCTGAAAAAAGGGCTCTGTCAAGCAATACTATCAGACCTGACTGAGGGAGTGTTTGTGAGTATACAGGAGCACAAGTTCAGTGGCAAGAAGTTATCCTGTCAAAGTGATGAATGAATGGATTTTCTGGGCAGTTTCTGGACTTACTTCCATGAAACTGTTTGCAGTCGTGTTTACTAGTGCAATGTTGCTGTTGCCTGGAAATGTCACTGGACAACATGAGACCTAAACACTGCTATACTGAGAAACACAGAGAGTCGTGTGGAGCTAACAGGCTTAATCAGCATTGTGAGAACTTGTTTAATAATGGTTAATAACGGACATTTGTTTTTATTTAAAACTTACAATGTGATATTTTTCTTTATAACTCTTCTTGGTAAACTCTTACCCACACAAGTGTGGATACACTGAGCTGAAGTGGATTCCAGTCTGCACAACCACAATCAGTCATAATCAGTGCATTCTAGGACAGAATGTGTGTTTTTCAGTGGACTGTTGGTGCCAGTTTTGTTCAGATGACACAGTACGGCTCCATGGGTGTCTGTGTTCCCAGGCAGCAGGGGAAACTGGCACGGAGTCGCAGCCTCAGCTCCTTGTTGAACAGGAAGCTGATGATGGGGTTGGCTCCGGCCTGGGCGAAGCTCATCCACACCGCAATGGTCAGGTAGAGCTGTGGGACTGGAGCCCCACGCCCAAATATCCTAAGGTAGCAGGTGCTTATATAAGGTGCCCACATGATAAGGAAGGTCAGTGTGATCATGTAGAACATCTTACTGATGCGCTTCTCCATCTTGAATTCATCCAGCACCAGCAGCCTCCTGTTCCCAGGGTGAGTGGTTTGTCTGATGCCAACCAGTGTTGGAGGTGTGGGTCCACGGCCAAAGCCTGCAATCCAGTTGGCAGCGGCCTGCCCTGTGGCCCCAGGCCCATGGAAGGTCCAGCTCTGGCTGATGGCCGGGACCAACTGGGCTGGCTTCATTTTGCGGTGATCATACACAAAGCACAGCATCTTGATGTAAACCACATGTGTGGTCCCCACAATGACGAGCAGCATGAGCATGAAGCCCAGCGTGTCGTTCACCTTCACGTAGCGGTGCTCGAATGTGCACTGCTCCTCCTCGCGGATGAACTTATAGGTGCCGACGTCGAACACCGGTGGGAACGCCATGGCCACGGAGAGCGTCCACGCCATGCAGATCACTGCCACGCACGTGCACCGATTCATCCGCTTGGAGTAGAAGCGGTGGTGCGCGATCGCCATGTAGCGGGTGACGCTTACGCAGAAGAGCAAGAAGGCGACGTGGAAACAGAAGAGCACCGACATGAAGGCAACGAGTCTGCAGCTGAGCGCGCTGTACGGCCACGCGGAGCCGCCGCCGATCGATGCCATCACAAAAGGGAAACACACGGCTGAGCGCAGCACGTCTGCGGCGCACAGGTCCAGAAGGAAGTAGTAGGGAGCCTTGTGCAGCGAGCTGTCCTTCAGCAGCAGCAGCGACAGCGACGCGTTGCCCAGCAAACTGATGCCCATGATGAGAGCCAGCGAGGCCAGTTTGACCGCAGAGGCCGCGGACGCATAGTTGTGCAAGGACGCGCTGCTCTCACCAAACTCACTCGTGTTTGCCATGAAGGTGCTGCGTATTCCCACATTCAGTCATCTACGAGCGCGGCTATCCTGTCAGAGCTGGATGGAAAACAGTTCAGCGCAAATTTCCACCCAAAAAAGAAACCACTAAGTCAGAATGTAATTCCGCTCAGAGGCAGCGAATCACACATCAGTCTCGGTGTGCGCTCTTCATCACCTACACCAAAAATAAACAACAACAATATATAGCTTATAAAAAAATAATCATTAATATTTCTTCCTTTTCTTCCGATCCTTCATCTCACAAGTGTCCGCCTCAGAAACCATCAGTGCGTGGTTCCATTCTCTCTGGGATGACAGCGGCAGAAACTGTCCACAGGTTTACGCACCATCTCTTCATAGCGGCATCCGCTCAGCAGACAGTGCATCTCAATTTCCTCAGATGGCGGAGGAGGTCTCGGGGAATAGAAAGGCCACGGCGCAAAGTTGAGCCTCGACGTATCCGCAGCTAAAACAACAGCATATTCTGTGGCTTATATGGGGACAAACATATCTAATGAAGATGGTCGTAGAGGTAGAGGCGCCTGCACGGTTCTGGTTGAAATCACACACGTCCACAGCACAGAAGGTCTATGAGGCGACGCACGCGCGCATGTGGATCAGCATCAGCTGGTGAGGAGGAGGAGGGGGGGGGGGTCTTAACTATATAGTGACACAACGCACAGAGGCGTTCAAAATAGTTTTGGGGCCCCCACGCTAAAGGGACGTGAGGTACCCCTCACGTTAACCAGACCAAACACCATAACAACATCAAACAGGTCTGGTGCTGGACCAAAATAATTCAGAATATTCTATTTCTGCCAAACTAATGAAGGTTATACTTTGGAACATTATGTCAAGGAAAACTCAAATCTTGCAGTAAGTAAACATGTGGATGGGCTACACAAATGAAATAATAAAAATAAATTAATATATCACAGGAAAGCTTAAAAAATATAACAACAGAGAGACTAACAGCCCACCAAAGGCTGAGGAAGTCATCATACTGTTACATCATGACAACAGGAAGGTGAGAGGTAACTTAGTAGACACACCCTTATAACAATGGGAACTCACTAACTTGCAACATAAACCTGCTACAAAACCCCTGTCTATGTGCTGATGGGTTACAAATAGTTGTGACCCATGACACAGAAGTTTAACAAGTTTAATCCTCAGTTGGATCTCAGGCTTGATTTGCTGTGTGTTATAATTAAAGATACAGATAGATACGTGAATTCATATATGATTCACATTTAACATAACACATAAGCACATTCTAGTCTTTATTTCAGCCATTGGAATTTGGCTCAATGATACTCAGTTATTGGTTGCAGACTGTGTTGGGTTGGGTTAATGTCAGATCCTTATACACCTACTACCAAGGGTGGGAATCGCAGGGTACCTCATGATACGATACGCGATATATTGATTCTGTGATAATCACTATATTGCAAGACAAACATATAGCGGTACATCACAATATCTGTCTCAGTGAAGAAAACATGAAAAGATGCAGGGTTTCTCCATTTATTCACAACCTAGAGAACAAAGTGCATTAAGTCTATGTAGTGAATGTAAATGAGGCATCTCTTAATGCTACAAACACCACTTTTTCGGCCAAGTAACTTCCACTCATGTTTCCATCATTCATTTGAGCACAGCCACTGTGAGGTGACATTTACGTAGCGACACCTGGCGTGTGAAACTGGCAGTGACTCTTTAATTAGAAGTGCGTTAATTTGTTAATTAAAGTATCAATATTTGCCCTGGTGTATTGATTATCATATTGAACAAGAAAGGAAAACATTATATTACCAGATATTTTGAACTACCACTAACAGATCAGTCATTTTAGAAAACATATGAAAGGGATCTAAATCTCATGAAACACTGAATGTTTGCCTTTAATAACATATGTAATCTTTTCCAAGGGAAAAGCTGTAGATAAGACACTTTTCTAGGTTGTTGAAAGATAACAAACTGGTCATAAGAAACCAGTGATTGTTAAAAAAAAATCCCCAATAATTGTGTTCCAAAAACTTAATCAGTATCTCATATAGTGATAATGTTAGTTTGTTTTTTTAACTAAAGGGAAACTGCATTTGTTTTATTGACATATCCAACACCAGTAAGAATTAAAACAATTAACTTATATCCAGACATAAAGGTAGAACTAACTATGTGGTTTCAAATTAAGTAATTGGTTGTATATTGCAGTATGCAGAGATGACGAATCAGTCAAGCAAAAGTTGGTCTGACAAAGGAAGATAAAGATGACCTTTAGAAAAATGGCAATGGATTTCGCAAGTGGCTTAAAAGGAGCAAAAGAGGAGCAAGCATTCCCTCTTTACTTTCACTTATTTTCTACCGCTTCATCCTCCGCTGAGGGTCACGGGGAGCACTGGTGCCTAACTTCAGTTGACATAGGGCGAGAGGCGGGATACACCCTGGACAGGTCACCAGTCCATCACAGGGCCACTCCCTCTTTTCTCAAAAACAAAAAAAAAGAAACACAGTGTAACTCCAACAATGCACGGGGAGACAGACAGTCCAGTCTCAAATAATCCATAAATTGTCATAATAGTTTGCTATTAGGCATCTTACTCTCAGCAGGACTCTGAAGTGCAGTTTCTTTAATCATGTGACAAAGCTGCATCTGCTGCAGTGGTTCACCAGCGCCCTCTGCAGACTGCTGCATGCAGCATCATGAACACAAAATACAAATGCAACACAAGCTGACACATATTTGCCTTGTTGGGAGGGACTTACATTCATATTTAGACCAAAATGGACCCAACACCTGCATTAACTCACTGAGCTTTCCCCAAAATCCAGGGCTGTAAAATATGTGACTTAATATTCACAGTAAATTACTGGCTACTAGTTGCATTGCTTTCACAGGAAAATTACTTTCTCTGCAGCTACACCATATATACCACTGTGTTCTAGACACTGTGTCACAAAGTATATTACGGTATTTATGCAATACCTTCTTGCACAAATACTGTAATTTATACAGCACTCGTGCTTGCTTGCTTGTTCTGTGTGGCTTTGTCCGTTTTCTGTTTTTGTCCACTATTGCTTTATTTGTATATGCTTTTGCTGTGTTTTTATTGCTTGTCTATGCCATATGCTATAAATAAATGGGTTTGAAAAGTTGGTAAGTTTTGAGGTCACAGACATATTATGTTTTTATGGTGTTACAGTGTTCCATACATTGATGCAGGAATCATTTGTAGTATTAGAATAGAGATGGCTGTGTTTAACAGTGTGTCTGGTGCAGTGGTTATGTTCACCTCCAATGCTACACCTGTGTTTTAAGAGCTTGCAAGTTGCTAAGTATGAATATGCCCCTAATACAAGGGGCTTGAGACCGAAGATACTAATGTAAGAGGATGCCTAAAAAAAAAAAACACATTTCCTGATGTACATTTAGTCCAGCTGGGAACAATAAGGGGAAAACAGACTTCTTCATATCAAATTCTACAAACATTACATATTTGGGTTTTTATGGAAACTGAGAGTGGCCATAGTTGCTACTACATTTTTTCAGTACGTTATCTCAAAATCACAAAATAATGAATTTCTTATCAAGATTTATTATGAGTATGGTCAACCCAAAGGATGGGAGATGAACCTGTGTGTCATGGATGTTTTGGCGCCTAGAGAACTGTGCACTTATCAGTAGCTAGTTAAAACACCGGACGTCCTTCCACCCCAGCCACCCCAATTATACAATTTGGGCCTGTTAACAAGTTGTTTGATTCCTCCCTGACAAGCAACAGTGCTTGGGGGGAAAATATCAAAATTCTGTCTCTCGTTATCATGAGGAAAACCAGCCTTATTATCCCAAGATAACACATTAATTTATTTTATTATGAAAAGAAAACCAGCCTTCTTATCGCGTGATAACGCACTAATTTATCTCGAATAATGATTATTAATAATGAGAAAATATAGTATCGACCATGGCCGCTCTCAGCTTCCGTAGTAGTTTCTCTAAAATTGTTTGAAGAGTTCGCCCTCTATTGTGATTCAGTTTTTTTTTTTTTTGCTACCTGACAACGAGACAGAGTGATACCTCTCCTTCTTTTTCAGCTCTGTGTTATGGACAACCGGTGACGTCTGTGTGCGGTGACGCAGTTACGTCACCAGTCGGTAGGCGGAAAAGCGGTGTGATTCTGTATCCAGAGATAAAGCCAAACCAACCGGCTGCTTCTTGTTTTGAAGAAATCGCACACAGACGCGATTTGAAGGTTCAGCTCCGAGCCTCTTCCTCCCGCTGTTGCTGAAGCTGAAAAAGATGGCCGTCCCCGCGGGTCAGACAGATGTACAGATGGACAGAGGCGGCCTGAGCGGACAGACAGTTTCCTCTGAAAGCGACATAGACATCGACGAGAAAGAGTTGGAGAATATCACAAAGAAACACAAGGAGGACGTCACGCTGCCACTGCACTCACCCTGGACCTTTTGGCTGGACAGGTAAAACATTTTCCCCCGCTGCCTTCCGTAGTGTCTGAGTTTGGAGCTGCAAAAAAAGGGATTCAGGGCCACAGCTGAACACAGGCCTCCAGGAGCAAATGTAGCGGGAGAATGTTTGCGTTTAACACCATCTTCTTTTATTTACACTGCTGTGACTGATTCTACAGAGAAGTGGTCTTTTTGAAAGTGTTTTCAGGACGTCTACATGACGTTTATGGTGTCATTTTGAAGACGTGTAAGTGCGGTTTCTGGAGTTGTTAGCAGGAAACGCAGCAAGGAGAGTTTCAGTGAATTGGAGACATCTTTTCTATTTTGCCCCTAAGAAGCACAGTTTAAGAAGACAGGTTTATAGCCAAAATGACGTGTGGCCCGCGTTAGTCCTAGCCTGGAGACATTTTCCCGTCATAATGAGTGCGTGGTTCAAACATGCTATTAAAATGTATCCAACTTGTACTTTCACAGCAGTGACACACACGTTTTATAAACTTCTGAAACTCTCAGGTCAAATTAATGAAGAATCTCTAACGTTTTAAAGCCTTTAGAGATTTAAAGACAAACTGTGGAAGTGAAATATGCTGTGATTTTTTTGTAAATAGAGCTAAGGGAATGGACGTATAATGAGAATAAAAGTGGACCACAGGTTGACCCTTGAGGTACACCGCAAGTTATGAATGCTGAGGATAAGGAGTAATTACCAATATGGACTTGTTTTGTTGTAGTCATTTTTCATGCTTAAAAAAAATTAAAAACCACAATCATTTGACTACTTCACCTGTCACTCAGAAGCAAAAACAGTATTCATGTATCTATTACACTTGTTGCCTGAAAATGTTAATCCAGATTAGACCTTATTGGCTGTGTGACCCAGCTCTAGTTTATCAGTTGACAGTTTTGGCTTTAAATCAGAATTTGTGATCTGTTCTTGTTCGACACTGGATTTGTGTATCAATTGTGATCCTGTGAAAACATGTCTAAACAAGCTTTCTTTAAAAAAAAAAATGCAAAATGAAAATTCCAGAACACTACTGTTCAGGAACATTTTTGTATCAAAAATATTTTTTTATACAACATTTCTCTTGCTTTACCTCCCGTGTGCACTGTGCAGGTTATGTAAATAGACTTGACTCATCAGAGCCTTTTGTCTAGAATGTAGTTTTACTTCGGTGAAAGCGCATTCAGTCTTGGTTCTGTATTCAGAGTTGTTTATCTCATTTAAAATCATGTTATAATTAGTTATAATCAGTACTAATCAATTACCAAATGAATCAGCAACTAAGTTAATGATTGATTTATTGGTTTGAATGTTTTTTATAGTTAAAATTTGTTTGTTTTTTTCTTTCCATCTTCTTAAAAGTGAATATTTTCACTATATACTATGTTTGACATGTGAAAACATCATCATTTTCAGGTTTGGGAACCGCTGATAAGCATTTTTCAATATTTTATGACATTTTATGGCCCAAAGCATTACTCCATTAATCGAGAAAAATAATTGACAGATTAATAAATTATGAAAATAATCAATAGTTGCAACTCTGTTGTACACTATTATGTGGGGGTGTGTGTGTGTGAGGGAGAGAGAGCTTGTCAACTTTTTGCCATTTCCCATTGACTGAAACAGTTTTCACTTGTTGTTGGTTTAGGTCATTACCAGGAACGACCGCTGCAGAATGTGAATCAAATCTGAAGAAAATCTACACAGTACAGACTGTTCAGGTGAAATCTGGTGTTGTCTTCAAGAGCCTCATTATCTTTAGTTCAAGTAAATCAAGTGCATAATAAAGTGCATGGCAAAGTACAGGTTTGCCTGGACACAGTTTCATTAATTTGAGGAAATAGGCTGGTCACTACTAACTACTAAGGTACACAAAGGGAGTAAGTATTTGAACTGCTTTATGTTGGAACATGAATGCAGTGCAGTTTACTGAGGCCATATTATATTAGCGAAGTTTAGTTCAAGTTAAATGATTTTATTCACTTATCTGTGTGTCTACAGTACACCATGTTTTACAGTGCATATAAATCACAGCTTTTTTCATGCTTTAGTGCATTATGTGAAGCAAAGTTTTTTTCTTAAATTAAATGAAGCAAGTTTGTCTCATTAAATTTTTTAAAATAAACCCTGATAATCCAATTAATCTGCAAATGAATCATATATTTTAATATAAAGATCAGCAGTACAGTATACAAATGTGAATTGATATTGTCACCATCTACACAGAAGAAAGCGGGCAATATCCATTTAAAACAGCTGAATCACTCAGTGACCTGTGTTGTTGGCTGAACAACGGGGAAAATATCGAAATATTTTGTAGGAGACATTGTGATACTGTAATCATTACTTAATTAACCACCAACTGTTTTGACAATCAATTAATAGTTTTGAGTTCTCTGATTTTTCACCGGTTTAAACGGGAATGTTTTCTGGTTTCTTTGCGTTTATATAAGAAAGCGTTACCCCATCAGATGCCATCATGATATTAAGTACTCTATAGTCTAATGCAAGGATGAGAACTTAGCGATATGAATTACCACAACTGAAACCATAAACAGAACCTGGGCCAGATGCACTTCATAACACACAGTATATCCTGAAAGTTATTGTAGGGTGCTTTGTTTATTGCATTGTATTAAATTGTATATCGTTCAGCCCAAGTTGTTTCCCCCTGCATCATTTTAAACATCATTGCAGTGATAGTGAACCGTATACTTCATCATTAACAAACCTCCAAAAAGACTCTTTATTATACAGTAGTATTATGGTGTGAGAATGCATCAAAAGTTTACTGTATATCAGGAGGAAACATTTGACTGATGTCTCACAGAACAAAATATTTCTGTTAGAGCCCGAGGAAAGGGAAGTGACTCTTTTCCTACATGTTGTAGCTAGATATGTAATATTAAGCATAAATTGAGTTTTATCATGCATTTTATTTACAAAAAAGATGCATCATATTTCAGTTTCATCTGTTGGAATTGAAGGTTTTCTGTCACTTCTGTTTGCAGATGTTCTGGAGTGTGTACAACAATATTCCACCAGTTGCAGCCCTGCCTTTGAGGTGTAGCTATCACTTAATGCGAGGAGAGCGGAGGCCATTGTGGTAAGTCTGTTATTACTGAAAATATGATATTCTGTTTTACTGGCCTAAACAGAGGAGTAATTATAACCTCAGGTCAAAATGTGTGTGATAAGTAATTCTAAAAGCCAATATCAGTGCAGTAAATGTTAGAATGATGTCCACAGAAGAGCTCAAACATATATACTGGTGTCAGGTCCTTCACAGACAGTACTTGCTGCTACGACTAAGTGATTACTAAATTAATCCATAAATCCATTCATCGGTTTATGTGTTTGTCTTAAAACAAGTTCTAATTTTTTTGCTTCTTAAATGTGAATATTTTTCTGATGTCTTTTCTCCATGTAACAAAGACATCATTAAAACTGAATAATTTTGGTTTGTGGACAAAAGAAGACATTCAAGAAAATCATAATTTCGACGTTCGGGAAACACTGTTCAACATTTTCTGGTATTTTATAAATTAATTAAGAAAATAATTGATATGTTGTTCGATTTTGTGGAATATTTTGTGTTGTGTTTGTTTCTTTATGTAGGATATTTCAACTGATGCATATTTAGTTACTTGATGTAATACACTAGTTATATTTTTTAATTAATTTTTTTTAAAATTTTATGTTTATTGATTATGTAAAGTGTGAATTTAGACTTTGTCATCCTCTTATTATTTAAACACAAATTTATACTTTCTTATATTAAATCAACAGTCGGTTCAGATAGACATTCTTTGACAGCTTCTTACATTTTCCTCTTTTTTTCTTTAGTTTAATAAGTGAAGTTTGTAATGCTGAAGTGTCTTTTGTTTTTCTAAAATATTTTACTTCACCAGGGAAGAAGAAAGCAATGCAAAAGGAGGAGTATGGAAGATGAAAATACCAAAAGAAAGCACTGTATGTGTTTACTTTCACTTAAAAATATCACAAGAATTTCTAAATGACTAAATGACCTACATTCTCTGTTTTTGTTTCAGTCTGCAGTATGGAAAGAATTGTTACTTGCTACTATTGGAGAGCAGTTTGCAGATTACTGTGCCTCAGGTACACTCTTTTTCTAAACATAGCTTTGTGTTAAGGTAGAATGTATCTAGCTTTTAACATTTGTTCCTTTTGTTTCACAGATGATGAGGTAGTTGGTGTCAGTGTTAGCGTCCGAGACAGAGAAGATGTTGTACAAGTCTGGAATAAAGATGCAACTCTTGCTAATGAAGCAAATATCTTGGGAAAAGTCCATGAACTCCTCCCGTGCATATCTTTTAAAGCTGTTTTTTATAAGTGTAAGTATTTTATTTATTTATTTTTACTTTTTGGACTGTACATTTTAATTTATAGGTAGACATGAGTTTAGGGCTGTAATTTAGGATTATAAATTATTATTATAGGTTAATCTGTGATAAGTTTATGATGATTAGTTGTTAGGATCCATAAAATATCAGGAGATGGTGAAAAATGTCTGTCAGTGCTTACCAAGAAAGCAAAGAAATGGAACACATTCACAATTAATAAGATGGAAGTCGGAGGGAAAAAAAAACGGCAATAACAGTTGATTAGTGTTCAGTTAATCAATTTACTGTTGCAGCCCTAAGTGAGTTGAAGCTTTGCAGGTTCTTAATTAGAAACAAATAAGTGTGTTCTGTATAAACACATCATTACAGTCGACTGAGGATAAATGCATGGTCAAGTCAGGACCTTTAATCCTTCTTATGTTCTACTTAGCTGAAACTGAAACAACCCACCTACTTTGTAAATGCATAATATGGCTGTTGTTAAATTTAGAGACCATGATAACACCAAGATTTCTGGCTTGGTTTGTAGTTTTTAGGTTTACTGACTAAAGCTAAGTGAGGCCTCTAATCTCACTTCCCTGTTTCCAAAGACAGTGACTTCAATTTTATCTTTGTTTAACCGGAATAAAATTATGGCAGCTCCTATCATTGAGCAGATCTTTTCAAAACTGCGTCAGCAAAAGAAGTAACATACTGTACTGTATTAATTAGGTATTTTATAAGGCTTACAGCCCTGGATGGATAAAAGCCCTGTGTCAGGGTAAAAACTTTTCTCAACCCCCTCACAGCTATGAGATTTTTGTAAATAAGAAATACATCATATTTTATTCATACAAGATTAATGATGAAATGTTCCTTAAATGCGTGTTTCATATACCACAGTCGCATCAGCTAGTCTTGTCACTAATTGATCAATAGTTTAGTGAAATTAATTACAAAGCATAATTAAAAACTGTATTTTTGGTTTCGAGGCTTAACTTGTATGTAAAATGATCCTGAACAGATCAAAGGTTTCAGCAAGATTTACTTACTTTTTCAGCTCACATGGAACATCATGCCTTTGAGGGAGGACGCTCAAGACATTAGATGGCATTGCACATTTTTTTTCCTCTTAAAACAGCAACCCTGGACTCTATACCTGCCTTGATGTAAAGGCTCTGTCTGCAGCCCAATCAAGGATATTGTTTTGCATCATACAAGGAAATGTTATCCATATATTTTTATAACTTTTAATGATTGCTGCCTTGTTTCTTTTTGATGGGGTCTTAAAGGTGTGAATTCTTCAGAGAATGTGTATTTCCAGCATAGATCTCATTCAGAGTTCAATAGTTCATGTTTCCTGCTCTACTAAACTGCACTGTAATGGTCCTGTTTTCAGCACAGGCTGGAAGCCTCACAATCTACGATGTTGTATGTTTTAACTGGTAGAGCTGTCAAATATCTCTGTTCATGCTGATTCTTAGACACTGTTCAAACCTAGTATTAACATTTATTGTCAGTGGTTTGGTCAGCACAGTTAGTTAAACTTTTATTTTTCTCTCTCTGTCATTCATGCAGACACAAACATGTTGACATCAGACACATCTCTACAGTCAGACCTAACTTCCAGAGAAACGTAACTTTGTTATGTTTGTCATGATGTCTCCAGGAGACATTTTATGCCAGGGGTGATACTGTCCGCATGCAATCAGATCACTGTTGACTAATGCTGATGCCAGTTTTCAGCGTGACCTTAGATGCATCCTAACTCGCTCCTCATATGAACAGATGTGGAAAAACCTGTAATCGGAAACAAACGTCTCAGTGCTCTGTATAAATGTGCCTCTGCTTGTTTGCCATGTTGTCATGAAATACAGTAGTCTCTTAAATACGTGTTAAATAGTAGACAGACTAGTTGAGAAACAGCTGATCGCTTTCTGCCAAGTTTTAGGAGGACTGTGTCACTGAAGAGTCACAGGGCGGCCTGTCTCAGCCAAAAGAATAGTTCTTCACTGTTGTTTGCTATGGAGGCAAAAAGCAAAAGTAATTGCTAAATTAATGAACCATTTTCTAGGCACATAGAAATAGCTGATCACTGCACCATGTCTCCCCCTCTGTAGTCAAGATACACAAGTTTCTCAGTCATTTCTCAATATTTTTCTATAGATGCATAAAGAAATAGAAAAAATACAACTTCCTTTTTTGATTGTTTGGTTGAGGTTCTTTAAATACATTGTTTTTAAATAAAAATTCTGATGCATTGCTCACGATTTAAAAACAAAATCATAGTTTTCTGAATTGTACCTTAATCCAGAGGTACTGAGAGATTCCCGCCTCTATTTCATACCATTACATAGTTTTAAAAAGTTTGCTTACTTGGTGCCAAAGCACTTTACTGTGTCTCATAGAAGTGTTTTTATTCAGCTGAGGTTTTCCACTTCTTCTTTCTTCTGGACGAGTGAATGTCCTTTTCCATTTTTTTGAAACTTTACAAAATGATTCAAATTTTAAAGGAGGGTACACTTTGAAGTACCGCACATGACTTCTGGTTTGAATTGGTGTCCCTCAACAACACAGAGCTATCACAGGGGATCAGAACATAATCCAGCATAGATGTGGCCCTTACAAACTTAAGATGGGTTTTTTTTTTTAAGACGTTTTCTTTAGATGAAAAGATAAAGGGAAAAATCCATTCTGCCTCTTTGAAAACTAAATAGTTTCTCTGCTCTCTGAAATGGAGTCATGGATTGTTTGGCGTATTACTTTGAAGAGATACTGCACATTCTTTGCTCAAATAGTGGTGCACCTTTGTGCTTGCCCTTACTTGTGACCCCCCCCCCCCCGCTAATAAATCAACTGTGCTTATTGAACTGCTTCCTGTAAAGGAAGCAACATCAGCTCACAAGGTTATGTGTTGATTTTAAAGGTCAAATTTTATTAATAAAAAATCAAATAGAGACATGGAGATATGTCATAGTCAATGAGCCAGTGTGCATTCATCATCACTTTTAATGTGAAAAGCTCAAATGTATTTTTTTTTACAGATGTGGTTCTGACCCTTTACACTCTCTTACCTACAGTAACAGGGTGAATTATAGTTAATATTGCTTTATTGCAGTACAGGCTACAATAAACTTGATGCCTCTGGTATTAATGTATATCTCACCAGTTTTGTAGTTCATCTTTGGAACAGTTGATAATTCAGTTGTACAGGAACAATATTTTCTTTGTAAACATGATTTTTTGCAGTGAAATGGATGTAAGTAAATAAAATGTAAATGAAAAGAAAAAAAAATGCACATCATCTCAGTTTCTTCTTACAGTTCTCTTTTCGATTAACAGATATCTGTTAAAGGCCTGAGTAACCGCTGTAGTTTGAACAGTATGCTTTATTACATCACTGTTGTCAACAGGGTTCACTTATGCTGGGCTATTTGAAAAAGCTGTGTTTAAAAAATGATTTGCTCTGTTGAACAGCATGTGGGAGATACTTAATAAAATAATACAATTTTCATAGGGGGCTAATGACAAGTGTACCTCTGAAAGGAAAAATATAAAGGTCAGGTGTGAAGCAGTGGCTCATAAACTAAACTAAGATGTATTTATGATGTATATGTTTTCACATTTTAACTGGTCGTACCTATAGTACAACCCCGATACCAAATACTGTAAGTGAGCGTTTTAAAATGTAGTAAAAATAGATTGTGATATTTTGAAAATCCCTTTATTGCCCTTATTATGTTGACTACTGTACAAAGACAAGATATTTAACATTCAAACCATGAACTTCTAAGTAGTTGCTCATTGAGATAATAGCAGTTAAGAATTGCTTTAAAGGCGTGATTTAGCAGTAAAAGCAAAGGGTTCTGTTCAGCCGTGAGTCTCAATTATTGTGGCACTCATAACACTTGAAATATGAAGTTGTGGGTAAATACATGTCAAAATGGCTGCTGCGAGAAACGATGTAGGTAATATCAGTTTGAGTGTCAGCTAAATTAACAGATACATTAGCAGTGCTAATGCTAACAAAGACTCAGTCGAGTGGGCATTAAACCAAAACAATCAGCTGAAAGATGCTAAAATGCTCTGAAAGCCAGAAACACTTTGTACGACATTCAGCGACACGGTGTGTTCTGTAAGATAAAGTCCAGGTTTGGAAGAGTTTAGGGCTGAATGTTTGGCAGTGTGCCTTTAAGACCGATTTGGTATCATGTACGAAGCCTCCCAAGACGTCTCAACAGCACTTTATCCTGTTTCGTGTTATTCTCTTTATTCTAGTTATTCTGGAATAACAACATTCCAGTGTTTTTTTGTTTTTTTCTTTTGGGCAAAAAAACAAATCAAATCTTATGCACAACCAATTCAAATTAGTTGTTTTTAATCTTTGAATTTAGTAATACAACCAAATGTGCAAAAGTTGATAGTGAAAGTGTCTTGTTAAGATGAGGAATTAGATGAAAACCATGCTGAGGTTTTAGAGATTCCTATATGTCCCCTGGTTATAAACACATTTTGAAGGCTCGTCAGTAATTTCAAAGTTCAGTGCAGAGTGCATCTACTTCATCTACACTCTGCACTAATGATGTACATGCATGCACATTCACACCTAACTACAGACACTGATGTCTGTACGGACCCTATTGGGTTTTCCACTATACACTTCTAGCACTACTTGGCTTGAATCATTTTTTTTCCTGTAGGATAGTGCCTGGTACCTGGTGCTTTTTTAGTAATGAGTATCGTCACTGGAAGAGTCGCGAGCACAACGTCCGACACAACCGAAGAATGCTGAACTGTACAAACCTGGATCCGTTCAAAAATCCGTTCAAAAAAAAAACATGCTTTAATCTCCAACAATCTCCAACATTTAGCAAGCAAATGTCTAAAATGTCAATACCACACAAAACAAACCTACACTATACCTTTCCAGGGCCTGTTGAGTTCTAATGAGTGACACTCGAAATCATACCGTGATTAATAATGACACAAATACAGAACCTCACCTCAAAACAAGCAACACCTCCTTCAGACCTTGGACTTCGGGCAAAGCCCAATTGTCAGTGTTAAAGCTGTGAGTCATTATCTCTGTAACAAGTTAAATCTAGCTGTAATTCCTTATCTGTGGTACGAGTCTAATGAATGCAAGACATATAAAACGTTCACATGATATTACCTGCACAGTTTGAAAATGAGGTAAGTGTTTTGGTTATGGCTTTACACCACACTCTGCAATTACTGAAGATGACATGGTGTCAGCAAAACTTTGTGTAATTAGGTCTTATCATAGGTTTGTTGTTATAGACACTGATCCTTCCTTCCCTGACTCAGGTTTACGTGGGACAACATGGACTGCATACACCATACCACTGTGTGTGTGTGTGTGTGTGTAAACAGCATGGATATAGTGGTGTGGTGTTTATGTCATTTATAAAACTGATGTAAAAATTCATCACCATCATCTTTTATTTTAATGATAAACAGGGAAGGGCTAGCTGTCTTTTTCAAAGTCACCCAGCAAAATTGCATATGACATAAAGACATTACATATCAAAAAGCAGAGACAAAATCTCATGTGAGATTGATGTCATTTATAAAATCTAATGTCATGTTTTATTATTACATTTATTATTATTATTGTTTTTATTATTATAAGCTATTTAACATCTGTAGTCCCTGAGCAGGAAGCAGAGAATAAGGAATAACAACAAACATGTAAAATGCACAGATTTAAGTTTCATTTAATGCCATGCCATATTAATGGTTTGGGAATATTTTTAAAGCCGCATTTAGTATCATAAGGTGTTTATTTCCTCTTCTTCTCCTTACTCATTTAACTGTTTTTTTTTTTACTGGCTACCATGTGTATAGCTTTTCCAGACATCGTCCTCCTCCTCTCATTATGTGTTGGATGCTTCAGCCTCGAGCAGCAACAAGGGGGAAAACGCTGCATGAAAGCCATCCATCCCCCTTTGGAAATCAAGAGGAGCTCCTTTTCATTTGCTTAATTACCTAATTAACAGAAAGCTAATTACTTTGTTGTGTGCGCGCATGTGTGTGGAGAGGCCGTAATGTAACTGATAGTGATCCTCAATTAATTTGCAACTACACTTCATCAAGTCAGGGCCTTAATCCACACAACACATCAGCAGTGTGACGGGGGCAGAGCGGGATAATAAATTCAGACGCTGACACGTGGCTGTTGCTCAACGCTGAGCTCCTATTGACAAGCAGATCAAGCCACTGCAGAATTAGAGAGTGTAAATTATATGTTAAATGCCTCCATAATGCTGTATATACATGAGGATTTCTCTCATTAATTGCAGCACATGCCCAGGTTTACAAGCTCTTGAAAAGAAACTACAGTAATCCTATGAAACATTGTCGATATACCAATCAGAAATATTGCAAAGCTTGTAAGGATTTTAAAGGGAAAAATATAGGGATATTTTTGAAGGGAATTTGAAATTCTAATTGTGTATTTCTTTTATTCTAACCTGGTTATAGATTTATTTGCGTATGTGTTTAGTGCGGCCAAATTCTGTTTGAATCCAAGCCTTTGGTTTCAGACTCAGAGTCCATGGGCCCTGAGGTCATTAAACACATCACAGTAGTGGTTGGCCATGCTAATGTGCTTGCCTTCAGGCTACTTGTTACCACACACACACACACACACACACATATTTATAGTATATGGCAAATCATTACACATTGAAAACAGCATTGCTTTTAATATGTGTCTGGACTGTGGGATTTAGGACATAGGAAAAACCCACATTTTGTCATCTATAACAAAAGCCATGTGCTTTTAACACCAACTGGACAAGGTGTCCAAATGAAAGGTATTTAGTGTGTGTGTGTTTAAATATACTTTTGGCACATGTATATGAATAATACACATTTTGCTTATGATGCACTGAAAATGATTAATATTCCAAATGTTTTACTATAAAAGCTTTGTAAAGGCTTGAAACCTGAGGTTATTTAAAGTGTTATAGTACTGTGAAAGCAACAGGAAATGGTATGCTGTGTTTTCCTGTGCGAACCTTTCCTGTGTCACTGACATGTCCCATGAATTAAGGCATAATTGCAACAGTTATTGCATCAATAGTGTGTGTCCACCTCCGTTTCAGAGCAGAACGTTGTCTAATATTTCTCTCAGGGGTTTTTAACAACAGTAAACCTGAAAAACTGAGATGTATCTGAAGCTTGATAAGGATTTCCTTTCCAAACCAAACAAACACATTTACAGCTGGAGCCTCAGTGGTCACACATATAAATTGTATGATAAGAAAATAATCTGTGAGCTATATTGGATTACAAAATAAAAATGAACGTTTGAATCGAATGTACATACAGTCATGGGAAAAGTTGGGGCGTGCCAGTGTTTTTGGACAAGGAGTGAGGATATGCCAGGTAAAACTATGGTTGCACAAAAGAGGATTGCATATTTAAATTAAAATCACCACAGTTTCAAAGTCACAGGTGAAGTTGTTTTCTCTGTGACGAGTTAGTAAACATTTCTGTGACCAGAAATGGTCAGCGGGTGGCGCTGTCGACCAAGAAACAGCCCCTCCAGAGAGGAGCGGTTTCCTCAGCAGCCTTCATCCGCTCCCTGCTGCAGCCATGATAAATGTAATGTGGTTTACAGTGAAATGAGCTGCTTTTTCTCAGACCTTGAACAAGGACAGAAAAATACAGGGGGGGGGGGAAGAAAAGACTTAAAATATTTTCTCTTGAGACCAAATTAATGTTGCTTTAAAATGAGTGTTAACTGGACTGTTGAACTGGCCCATGATAATTCTCCTCTTCAGGGGGCGAGTGACAGATATTTTAATTACTGTCATAATGCTTTTGCACATTCTCTGTGACGGCAGAGAAGGAGGGGAGATGCTGTTTGGATCAGTGTTTCTCAGACTATGTCCATGTGGAGCCACTTTTTAAAGACCACAGCTCACACCCTAAACTTACCACAGCATAATATAACTATTTTACTGCCATTTGTCTTGACTGTTATTATTTTGCATGTGTAAACTAGCAATTTTCAGGTGATATAAACTCACAATTTAATTTCAGCTATGCCTTATTGAAAAAGATGTAAGCAAAACCCATCTGGGAATTCCAGCTGGAGCTGCATGATGGGATCAAAAGTGCGTACAACTTGTCATTTTCATAAAAATATATATATATAAAATCTAATCATTTGACATTTTTGGGCTGTTGAATTCTGTCATCTCTTAAGTTCAGCACACACATTATGTTGTCTTCATTATCTTGACTATTTTGTCACTGGGACTGACTGGTTAAAGGCACCTGTGAAATAGTTTACATTCACAAAAGATGTGACACTGAGATGTTTGGTGACTTTGCTGGCATTAACATGCAGTCGTGCTCCTGTAATAATATTGTGATATTAAGTTCAGACACACTAATACTCTCCAAAGTGAATAAATGCTGCTCTTTATTTGTTCCCAATTTTGTTTGGTTTTTAAGAACTACGGGTTTTGTTAAACAAGTGAGTGGCTGAGATTAAAACATCTTTGGTAATTATGTCAAGGGGGAGATTTTTTTTTTTTTTTTTTTTTTGGCAATAATAGAAGTTGATTGTGCCTCAGTAGTAATTAGTCAGCCCAGACATTTGGAGTTTTTCTGACAGCCCCCCTCTCTCCTATCACACTTTGAGCTAAAACTAATGCATATCATTACATTTCCCCACAGAAAGGAGAAAGAACTACACTTGTGTGGTGACCGTGATGTTGTTTTTTTTTTTCCCTCTGTGAAGGATCTGCAATGCAATGAACGTTGTTTACAGCAGGTGGATATGACGTCACGGACTTGGAATCCATCAAAACAACAACATCCAAATCCGCGATTCTTCCTTTTTTCTCTTCCTCCACACTCTCTCCCCCCTCTCTTTTTTCTTAATTCTCCGCTCGATGTGTTACAATCTAATAAGAACATGAAAGAAGGGAGAGCTGGCGAGGCGGACTATAGGAGGCAGCGAGTGTGAAACTCCATTTTCTTGCTCCTTTTCGACGCCCTCGGTAAGATGATCTCCTTCTCCTTCTAAGTTGAGTTAAGTTAGTTAGTCCCCCGCCGCCACCTCAGCTTCACCGGCAGCGGCACGGCGGAAGGAGCGGTGTTGTTTACGGTGTGATTTGTTGTCGCGTGCGTTCACAAGTACACAAGCTCGCGTGCACGGCGGCGTCCTTCTCCTCGCGCGGTAGCGATTCGGTTCCGTCCGCGTGCGCCTTCTCAGCCGCCGTAACGCACGGTCCGCTCCGGTAAGTTTCACTATTATCATCACGTTAACGTTAGCTTTGTCGTATCGCGGTTATATGTCGCCGCTTCGCCCAAACACTCACAGGGAAACACAGAGTTTTTTTTTCTCGCTGTGTTCGCCTTAAACAGCGAAATAAACTGTTAAACAAACACCTGTATTGCCGTTTTTTTTAACATTTTGTAGCAAATTTGTTACCACTAGTGTCCTGCCCTCTACTGTTTTTTTCCCCTCGTTTAAAAAAGTTTTGTTCGTGAGACACGGGGGGAACGCACCGTTTTGTGCAGGGGGTACATTTAAATAAAAGTGTTAAAGTACTAGTGAAGGTGGCTGCCGACAGTGTGATGTTAAAGTTACCTGTTGAGGATAAAAGAAAGTTAGTGACAGTCGAGTTTTCAGCGCCGTGATTTGTTTGGTGAAAGAGAGAGAGCGAGAGCAGGGAAGCAGCTTTTCCCCCACGTGTTAGTTCAGGGGAAGAAGAGACCAATAATTTACAATTCTTTTAACTCTTCTTCTCGTTGACGTTTGGACTGTGCTTGTTCTGGCGTGGCACAGACTGACAATGATTCATTTAAGGCGGACATACAGCGTTTATCCACACAGAGCACTTCCTAAATTATTATTATTATTTAGTTAAAGCTGTGGGTGAAGTCACACATCAACACTAAAAGTAGTTTTTTAAAATAATAGTTTCATTTAGATGATGTTTGTTTGTGTGAATTTGGTGGTTCTACTAAGTCACACTTGCTTTAAAGTTACAGTCGGACATTTTCTTTACTGTAAACATGGTGGAAGATGCACAACACGTTATTATCCCTTGTGATTAAATCATTTTGCAGTGAGTAATTATCTGTTGTCTCTCTCTTGTGTTAGCTGAGTACACTCAGGCTGCAGGTAATGATTTTGCACATTATCAGTCATCTGTTGAATATTTTTTTTCGTTTTAGGATTGGGCATATGGTCCAAAACAAGCTGTCAAAAGTGACCCAAACTTCACCCTCTAATGATTTGTTTTCTCCACCAACCAAAGATATTCAGTTTATCGTCATAGTAGAGCAAAGAAACCAAAACATCCTAACATTTAAAAAGCTGCAACCGTGGGGTGTCTTTTATTCACAAAAAGAAACACTCAGAGGTAATTTGTGTATCAAAATAATTGGCTTTTAATTTAGTATGTGACTACATTTTTTTGTGTTATCACAATGTAGCACCCTAACATAGATTACTAAATAAATATGTAATCAAATGACTTTTTTTTTTTACACCTTTTATATTGTAGCAGGTGTACTACTTAAAGAAAAAAGGACACAAACAATCACCATGATAGCCTAATAGTTTTATTTATTGTGTCACGTTTTAATTTCCCATAAATAAATTTCAAACACATTGATTTATATTTAAATGATGAGAAGCAGTTAATGTTGCAAACAAATTTGTGTTTCATCAGTTTTTTGATAAAAAACTGAGCATTTAAGAAAGTGAAGTGTGAGTGAATAACACACATGTTATTATGAAATATTACACTAATATTTGACACAGTAATATGAACATTTACAAAGGGGAAACTGCAGCTTTAACAACTATTGCTGGCAGTGCTCTCTTATTCTTGCTCTTTGGATTAGTCATTGTCTGAGGGGGGGGGGATTAAAAAATTCACTTTTTTTGTAGGAGAAGTAAAGTAAACAGCCTCCAACAAGCGAACCTTGACAACCCAGATTAAGGAAAACACTGGAGATCAAACAGTGCTGCTGCTGGGCTGTTGTCATGAGCTGCCTGAGAGAGGGAGAGTTGCAGACTATTTGAACAGGCACCGGGGTTTTGTGTGCTCGCTTATGCAGAAATGGACCTTAGCAGAAGCTGACCCAGGTTTGAAAAAACAGCATGAACTTTCCCTGCAACTCTTTCCTTTTTTTTCCCCCCCAATACTTGCTGTTTGACAAAAATGTTACCTTCACACACGTGGCCTTCGTGTGATTCTGATGGGAACAACCGAACGTCGTCCCCCGCGTCTGCATCTCAAAACAAGAATGACTGTAGTGTCTGTGCCCCATATTACAGCTGAATAAATTGAGTTGGTGGAGAGTTGGTGAGTAGAGTTAAGAAAAAGAAGAAGAAGCCTGAAATTTGAGGAAGGGCAGCTGTATGCATTGTAATGACGCAAGATCCTTAACATACCAATCTGTGATTTTGTGTTATTTGGAAAGCCCTTGTTTTTCACTGGGCCTCTTTAGGCTTCAGCTGAGGCTCCTATTTGTAGAGTCGAGGTTGAACTGGTAAGAAAGTAATCAGTCACTCATGCATTCAGTCAGTGTGAGGACTCCCATCCCTGAGTGGAGCGGCCCTCGCTTTCATCTGGCGGCTCAGTATTTGTGAACACACATTGAAATACCCTGTGCTGACGGTGGACTGGAGGGGCTGTAAACCGACTGTGCCCCCTTTGCTTGTAGCTGAATGATGAGAGTTATTTTCGGTCCTGTGCGGGAATACGATTCTGCGTTTGCAGTTTTTTTTTCTTTTTTAATGCAAATTTATTTGCCCTTCACTTGATTTCAGAATCTAGATGCCCTCAAACCACAATTTTTTTCCACATGGTGAGGCGAGTGACAGACGAATAAACTGGGAAATTTTTAGTTATCAAATTTGTCATGTGATTTTTTTTTTTTTTTTTTTTTACCTTTTTGATTCATGCAAGAATAGTATTACTGATATGAATATGAGGGGCAGCAGGCGCTGCATAACATGAATGAAAATGATAATAAAAGGAGAGGCTGAAGAATATTTCCAGGGTAAAGGTTGGTGCCTCCTTGTCCCTGTGGCGTGCCCAGGTAGATGGCCCTTAGTGCCAGGCATGGTGATTGGTCAGAGAGTGGACAGCGTCAGGTGCTGTAGCCTCAGTGCATAGTGCAGAAAAGCTCAGGACGGCCATTAACTCATGCTGTCATCAATTACTGTCTTCTCCTGTCATCTGTCCTTAATAAAGGGAGGGATGCTGACAAAAAATGTCATCCGTCTGTGTGGGGAGATAGAGGGAGCATGCAATTACAATCAGTTAACTTGACTTACAAAATGAATTTATGACTTGTGTTGTGTTTGAGGAACATGTCAAACCACTGGAACACAAATTGTCCATTGATGTATGAAGTATCTATTCTGTCTGTCAAGTTGGTCTATTAAGCTAATTATCATTATGCAGCCAGTTTTAGACAAAAACAGTGTTTCTAACCAAATAAATAACTGGCCTGTTTCAGGTTTTTATTGGGATTGATAGACTGTGCAATATTTTGAAAGGTTCTCTTCTACTGTACATCTAAAAGCTATTAACAGAAAATGGATAAACATGAAAAAGTTGCACTTACTTTAACCATTAATCAGTTTGACATCAAAAAGTTGCAATTTGAAACAACACAATATGTTAATATTTTGATAGTATCTTGTGGTATTGCTCTATCGTTTAGGGCTGCATTATTTGATTATTATTACAATTATTACTTAATGAATAGTCAACTATTTTGATATTCAATTAATCGGTTTGAGTGTTTTTTTTTTCAACAATTAAAACAAGTTCTTTAATTTTTCAGCTGCTTAAATGTGAGCTTTTTCATTTTTTTTTTTCTCTGTATAACATTATGTTTGTGGACAAAACTAGACATATGAGAACATCATCATTTGCACGTTCAAGAAACACCGATCAACATTTTTCATCATTTGCTGACATTTTCAACAAATAATCGATTAATGGAGAAAAAAAACAATAGATTAATCAATTTTGAAAATAACCATTAGTTCCAGCCCTGATCTTGTTATAAATCTATTATACATTATTTTACACTCGTTCTTCAACCCTGTCCTCTTCATCACCTTTTTTTTGAATCCAGGTAAAATAAAATAAACAAACAAATAAATAGTAAACACAGCAGATAAAATATGATTTTACAGAGAAATAAACTTCAGGGAGTAGTAGTTGTGTTATTTGCAAGATTTGACACCTTTTTCATTACACATGTAATATCTTGTGTTTGGATGCAGGTGATCACAATTAGAAAATGCAGTTTATGATTTTTGGTTGACTTTCTGAAAATGGTTTCTTGCTTAAGTACCTTAGTTGATATATTTTCTGTTCACATGATTGATCGGTTCTTTTTTTTAGTGTGAGAAGCAGTTAATGTGAATATACAAGATCTAAAAATTAGACCATCTTTAATAGCACAACACTTGTGTGTTTTGGGAATGATGCAGGTAAGCTACTGGCATTTGGGCCTCAACCATATGCTACAAGCTGTGCTCAGCTGCCAGGAGAAACCCCAGCACCTGTTTCTATCAGCTGTCCAGTCTGTTTGTCAGCCTGTGTTTGTTTATGATGAGAACTTTGAATGCCCAGCGGACGACATGAAGTACTTTTTGTGAAGGGGTTACTTATCAAACATGCACTGATGAATATTTGCATTGAGGGTTTGTTATGACTTTCCATCTGTTAAACTAAGATACTCACACGCTGTCCTGTTTGTCGTTGCAGAGCAACATGGGAAGGAAGTGAAGTTTGCACTTTTGGGAAAAGTCGAAAGCCACCAGTGAAAGTAAATTACGTCAGAACTGTAAGTGATTATTCTCTTTGTTTGAACTTAAACAACTTTTTGAAAAGTCAATTTTTAAACAAATTTTTTTTTTTAATGTTAATTATTACAATGAAGAATCACATAATTAAACATCAAGTTTTTATTTTGGGTGAAAGTTGAGAAAAGGTTAAAGGTACTACATCTAAGATATGTATCTAGAGTTAAAAACAAGAACTACGATACAAACTAAGAACTGTGCAGTACACATTTAGTGTGCCTGTTTTTTCATTTTTATCGTTGTCTCTTGCATTTCCAAACAACGTCAAAATTGGCAATGCACACACTCATGCCCTTAGTAAGTCACCTGCCAGGTTTGAAGCCTGTCAAGTCACCCATTTGACAATTATGCGATTAACAGACAGACAGATGTTACTCTCATTTATAGATAGATTGTAGAGCGTTGCAGAGAACATGCAAACTCCATGCAGCAAGGCCCTTCTTCCGACCAGGTCGCGAACTCTGAACTTGTTAAAAAGGGAAGAGTGCTAACCACTACACCAACCTGTGTGGCCTGTGACAAATATTCTGCTGCCATAAATTGAAAGCAGACATATCAAAACAGGACTTGGTTAAAATGGTGCTGTGTCTTTTTCTTCCTTTTTTTTCTCTTTTATTCTTGTCAAGTCTATTTTCAATTTAACTGATATCAGATCCAGTAATTATGACCAATATTAGAGTCAAACAAAGATGAGGTGTAGTGACTGTAGTTCCATGGAAATCTACTGTTGGAAATAGACTAGTGAACAAGCAGGTGTTATTTAAATATTTATCTGAAGTAGACAATGCCACATGAGTTATTGAAAAGGTCTTTGTATACAAGAGAATAAAGAAACTGCATTACACCAGCTGATCTGACAGGTTACTGCAGACAGCAGCAGTACATATTCGTCTGTTTGTTTGATGACATGCTTGAAAAATAAATATGTATTTCTCATATAGGATTTTAGTTTTTAGTATTTTGTATATGGTTGTATATTTTGGTGATGGCTTGTTTGGTTTGATTAATCAGACATGTTGTGGTTACATCTGTGACAGAAGACTGGCTCATACTGTATTTTGGTGCAATACTTTTAGTTTCTAGTGGTGGTTGTTCTCTTCCCCCATGGTACCTGATCATATTATCAGTTTGAATATACAACATATTGGTATTATGCTACTGGAAACTGTAAAAACCTCCACTTGCATTTTATTTTTGCACACAGTATTTTAAGGTTGTAAGAGCTGTCAAAAACTGGGTGCTTCAAAATAAACTATTCCATAATCTGGCTATAGGTTAAATCATTGCTACGGTTAAGAATTAGAGGAGCAGAACTTAGATTTACGAAATATGAAAATGACACTTAATACTCCCTAAACCCTGTTGAGTGTAGTAGACAGTGCAATGTGAAATAAGGTTGCAGGAGTAGATCTTTTAAGGGCCTCATGCTTGACTCTTTGGCTGTTTTCATTTGGCAGCCTAATAAGAAACACAACATGGCAGGGCCCGCTCTTCCATCATCATTGCTGGGTGCAAAGTTGGTGCGCTTTGATCATGTCTTCTGGGCGCATCGCTCCAGCTTAGCCTGCTGCTTGCTATGTGATAAGCCATCAGAGCACTCAGATCTGAGTCGGCAGCTCTGTGGGCTTGAGGAGAGACAGGAGAGAGGAATGGAGACAAGAAGAGAGCAGCAATGCAAATTTTGTTGACAGACCGTTACACTAGCTGTTCTCTTTGCCTTTGAATTCAACAATGTCATGTTTCATATTCAAGTCCTTCTGTGTTGGTCTAACACTTTCCCCTGGTTTTTAATATTGCACTGTTGGAAATTTAATCACCTTTAATTACACTGTATCAGTCGAATCTGTTAATGTTATGAATTGGTTTAATGAAGCTGCTATGTTGTTGCTTCCTCGCTGCATTACTTCAAACTCTCATAAGAGGCTCTTTCAAGACTTAACTGTGGTGGAGGGACTTAATGTTTAATCGATGTCTTACTGTCGTGTTACCTTACTTCTCAAGTCCAAATAAATAATCCGAACCACTAAAACTGTAGTGTGTAAATGTTAAAATATATGTCTATTTGTGCTTGACAATAGTTTGAATCAGACAATGCTGATTCAGCTCCACATGACTCCCTTGCCCCCTTAACACCTGCCATTAAAATGTGTTTTCTGTGATTGGATAGCGATTAGAGAGTGATTCACTGACTCATCGATCTGATTGCTATCTGATCGCAGTCATCCCACAATCACATCTCCTTCTTCTGCAAAGATTTCCAGCAGCAGACTACAGTGTCACATCCTGTTTGTCACCATATCAACAACAGCAGTCACACTATTGTTAGGACTCCTCTTTGCTTTCTGAAGCACTCGTTTTTATGGAAAACCAATGATAACCGAGGAGCCTGTGCAGTTTTGCCACTGCTTTCACGTTACCTGTGCTAAGAGACAACAACATATTTCTGCTCATGCAGTTGTTTTGGGTGATGCACTGGAGACTGGACCATTTGCAGTCCAATCACAGAAAACACATTCTAATGCCAGGTGTAAAGGGTGCCTCTGTGTTTTTCAGTATAGCTCTTGTGTCGCCTGTTGACATTTCTCTGCTGCACACAGGTGTTTGTTTCATATCAAGACAGCAACATTGCGCTAGTAAAGTGAGGCTGCAGCAAAATGGTTGGAGTACAATTGAAAACACAAAGAAGTGTACATGTACAGTTTCAGAAATGAACTGTACTGCTCAACAAACTCAGTCATTTAGCAGATTGATGGAATAAAGGCCTCTTGTCTCCGCCCACCTCTTTGCTGCCGGTGTATTCGAACAGAAACTCCTGGCCTGATAGTATTGCTTGGCAGAGACCCTTTTCAGATGAAGGACTCAGTGTACAAATTATGTTACATTGTTTCTGTTAAATCAAATAATGTGGTCTTTTCTAAAATATTGATCTGGATGTAAAATGTGACAGATTTGCTTGTTGAAAATGAATGTCATATTATATGGTATACAATCAAAACATTAATTATTGAAAAAACATGTTACCTGAATAGTTTTGTAGCCCATGTATTTCAACATGTATGGAATTGTCCTCTAAGGGAGAGATGCAGACACCAAACCACCTGAATTAATTATTTTACAAACTGTTGTGTTCTCTTCTCGACTGCATTTAGCAGGTACAAGTTCACTTTGAAGCTGAACATTTAGTTTTCTTCCTCTGCACATGCTCCTAATTGACGGGTTGTTGCTTGTTTATTTGATATATATTTACCAGCTGGGTGGTAATTGGGATGCAGTAATTACCCAAGATGCACTGCAGCACTTTAGCGGAGGTGCTAAGGCGCTGATGAGTCTGGAGCACAGATGAAAGTATGAAAGTTACTGTTATCATCCTAGTCGGCTGTTTTGAAAGCTAATTGGGCCCGTGTCCCTCACACAGTCTCCTTGTTTACTGTGATGATGTACAGCGTTAGATTCAAATGTGTCGTACTTTCATCTTTGTGCTTTTTTTTGTACAGTTGTTACCAGTAAACCTGAGCAGTTAATGGGCAACATTAAAAAAGGCCAGTGGAGGTAAGGGCCTTGTGGATTTGGAGTCCCTCCTGATGATGTAGTTCCGCCACTGATAATAGCCTTGTTAACTGAGATTCATTACCTCTTCAGTCAGATTCCCCTGGTTATTGAGGAAGAGAGTTCTCAACCTACTGAGTTCACCTACACAGTGAAGTCAAACTGATGTGTGAGCTATTCGTGGAAGTTAGTGATGTAGCTTCCCTGATTTCTGATGATTCACTTGACCTGAGACTGGGTCGGTGTGGGAGGTATTTGACTTTGTTTGCCACTGAGTTCCACTTTCACACTAACTCTCTCTCTCTTTTTTTTTTGTCAGACACTTTCTCTTGCTCTTCTCTTCACTCCCTGGAACACACACAGATGCACACCTTGTTTGTGTGCAGATGGTTGTTGTTTGATAGCTAGCTCTCCCAGTAGATCTTCAGACATTGTTGTTGTTTGCCTGCGTTGGTTGCAGTGTGTGACTTGCATTTGCCCAGGCTCCTTGGAGGGAGTTTGTTTTTGTTCTCACTGTTGTAAACAGGGTGGGGCTCCATTCCCAAACCACTCAGTTGGAGATAGCTATTTTCACAGGAGTTCTTATTCTTTTTGTTTATCATTTCAGTAGATAGATTAGCCTTGGATGGAATCATGTGTTGGAGCAGATAACATTTTACTGCATTTGCTGATGAGATAAACACTGTTGTTTTTGTGATCAGGGAAGAAATCTGCTCTGCCTTGGTTCTGCTGATATTTCCAACTTTGTTAGGGTTGGCTGATATTTCACTGATATTTTTGTCCTTCCTTGTGATTATAGTGAGCCAGAATCATCATTTTAATTCAGACTAGTACAAAGTTTCACATTGTAAGATCTTCCTAAAGAATTAAAAAAAATAACCTACCTCATTCACATTCATCAAGCACATGTTTCATATTTTACAATTTTATTTTGTATACATTTTCTAATATTTTTGGTAACTTCATTCATTCATTCATTCATTCATTCATTCATTCATTCATTCATTCATTCCAGTATTATTTGAGTACATGATTTTTCAGACTTAAACAGAAGAAAATGGAAGATAAAAACATACACTATATGGAGAAAAGTATTGGCACGTTTGACCATTATACCAATAGGGATTGTAATGAGGTACCCAAATACATGTACAGTTCTTTACTGATTGTCCTCAAGATTTTGAAGTGTATTTATGGGTATCTGTGCCCATTCATTCTGTAGAGTATTTATGAGGTCAGGCACTGATGTTGGATGAGAAGGCCTGGCCTGGCTTTCTCTGTTCCATTTCATTTTGAAGGTGCACGATGTGGGTGAGGTCAGGGCTCTGTGCGGGCCATTCAAGTTTTTCCACGCCAAACTTGTCAAACCATGTCTTTATAGTCATTGCTTTCTGCACTGGGGGACAGTCATGTTGTGACAGAAAAGGGCCTTCATCAAACAGTTGCCACAAAGTTGGAAGCATAGCGTTGTCCCGAATGTCTTGGTATGCTGATGCATTAGGATTGTCCTTCATTTTAGATAAGGGACCTAGTCCAAAACCTGATTGAAACACATGAATTCAATACTTACATATGTGGCCAAATACTTTTGTCCATAAAGTGTAATTTGTTAGATTTGGTCCCTTGTTAGGAATGGACAGGGCAAAGAAGTTTCTGTTTCTAGCCTCAGTCGTTAGATCACAGCCGAGAACACTGTTCAGGTTTTTGAAATTGTGTTTGTATGAGGTACTGACACAGTCAAAGCACACATCACTGTGTATTAGGCCAGCATGCTGCCATTGTTGTGAACTAGCCCGAGACATGGATGTCTGCCTCCACATAATATACGGCAGGCAGTGGGGAGAGAAGTAACATTATTAGCCACTTAAGAAAAAGACTCGGCTAATAAAATCCACCACAACCATATCTCCAAATTATATTCACTGCTTTATAGCACTGTTGGACAGCTTTTTCCACCTGGAAAATGGAGTTTGTAAACCACTTTCTCTCCCTCAACAAGGTCCATGGTCTACTAGTACCTTGTTAGATAAGTGTGTTAATTAATTTTAATAAAGTATTTCAAACATCAAAGTCACAAAATTTGAATTTGAATTTGAACTTGCAGCTCCTTTGTCTGGTGATATAAAATTGCTGATTTTCATTAAGGACTTAAGTGTTTAAGTGTTAATTTTACAGTTTTCAAAGCAAAAAAACAAAAAAAAAAACATGTCATCTTCCAGTCAGATATGGAGATATTATACAACAGTGACTTCTGACTAGTTGCGAGCAAATAATTTGACTGGACAAGAGTCATTCCATGAGTGCTGATATTGAGCAAAACAGTACTGGGACCTTTAACTGTAGTATCACAACTCATCACAGGTTAATAATCAATAATTACACCGACTGTCTGGCACTATCAACCTACACTGTTGCAAAGTATGCCAGAAAGACTTTTCTCCTGAAATAACATTTGAATTAATTTGTGAAGTGTGTGGAGAGGATGAGGACAAGCAAACGTTTGGATGTGCTTGTTAGCCAGGGAGATCATGGCAGTGAGTGGGCACAATACTAAATAAAAGCATAAACTGTTGTAGCTTTTAATTTTCACTGTTGTATAAAACCAATATATATAAAAATAATATGTGCTGTTGTACTGAATATCCGCATACACAACTGCATCACAGCCAAGCTGATATTCAGTGCAACATCAATTCCTCTTGAGTGACATTGGTTAATTGAAAACTAAGGTAGATATAGATTTGTTATTCAGTGAGCCTTTTCTAAAGTGGCTAAAATCTGTTTTTCATATTGTCCGCACTGGTAGGCAAGTTTTCAGTGAGGGTGAGCATCCGTGTTTCAGGCTGGTTCCTTTCAGTGGAAGCAAGCTGGCGGTAGACACGGTGAGGTCAGCCTTGACCATATGTCACCACCTCATCCAACCACACATCAAAAAACCTAAACTTTATGAGTGCAACTGCATTAAAATATTTTTGATACTAGTTTGAGTCAGAAAAGGATTCCAATTTGCAGCCTGGTGTTTATTAAGTGTTATGTTAAGGTCCACACAAAGATCTTTGTCAGGCGTGATACATCTGCGGCTTTCACACAGCATTAGTGCCTCAGCATCACAGGCTGCAGATGTGCGTAAAGTCCCTTTTAGACAGAAGGTGACAGCCACTGTTGCTGTTGCTGATCCTGCTAAAGTCTCACCAGAAGCCCTGTGACCTGCTGCGAGGTACAACTTTGAATTGGTCAGCAGCAGAAAGTAGGGATAAATCTGCTGCTGTGTAAAGGGGGAAATATATCCCACTGATAGATATAAAAAAATATCAAGTATTATCCCAGTAAATGTCACATAATAAATGTTAGGTTTTAGCACCTAAGTAAAAGTTCAGTCAGTTAATTGCAGTTTTAGCTTTTTTATGGACAGAAGAATTCTATCTCAAAGAATGTTTGTATAATGCAGAAATATTCTATCAATAAATATTTGAATTATTTAAATATATTGTAATAATTATTACAATATTATTGTCCAGCCTTTTTACAAGACACCAATAGTTTTTGTGTTAGGGAAGTCACAGAGAAATAAAATTAGGTGTTATTATGTTAATCAGATTATATTCAGGTCTCATTTGACTCTGTTTTGCCTAATACAAAGCTCATTCTCACTCATAATTGCACTTGGTAATCCCAGATACGTACTTGTTGTTTGAGTGTATTTACTTAACCATATGTATTTTATAGGAAAATCAAACACACACTATCAAAACCAATCCAGCTTAGTTTTGTCACATTAAAATTGTTTTGTTCACCTCAAGTGCAGTTTGAATAATTGCAGGAGGAACTTCACACCGTTGTGTGCAATAAACAAGTATTCTCCTGTTTCATAAGGCTGATGTTCCATTTGTCCTGACAGCACACACACGTGACATAACGGCAACAGTGGCGGCAACAGACAACAGCATACTTGCAAAATGTGACCTTTTAAAAACAAAATGAGCGTTTACAGTGGTGAGAGGAAAAGAAGATGATGTTGTAATATAGGATGGTAAACCTTGTTCAGCTTTCAAGCACAACCACACACTTGTAAGCTCTTGAATATTTGTCTCATAAACCAGCATTTGCACTTCATCTGATTGGGTTTATATTAGAACTTCAAAATTTGTCTAACGTTATTGTGGCTTACGAGACATTAATGTGAGCGACTACTCGTCTAAAAAAAGACCCAAGGTAAAGACAGAGAGAGCGAGAGAGAGCAAAAAATGAGTAAATGAGTGGGTGAGCAAGAGAAAGAAACATATATGAAAGTGAAACTTTATATAGTACTTTTCCACGTAAGAGCGAAAAAGCATTAGAAAAAGTCGTAGATGGGATGCAATGGTATGGAATGGTACTGATGATCAGTTGAACTAGAGGTTAAAGTGGTGCACGGGTAGGTTGGGGTAGGGTGGGTGGATGTTGTTGTTTTTATGTCTGTCAAATTCTGTGATCATTGGAATTTGGATTTAAATCATGCAACAAAAGTTAGTCTTATATTAGCAATATTAATAAGCTGTCAATGACTGCCCCAAATTGAACATGTGTATGTAACGCTCAATCATTCTGAGCCTTTCAGACCAAATGATTTTTGGTCAAGGGACAGACACATTTTTTTACATGATCACTCAAGGCACTGCCTTTATTCACTGCCTCTATTATTGAGTTAAAATATGTTATTTTGTGACCTAAGCAGGTGTATTTTATAAGGTGAGCCTTCGACTAAGTGGCTAAAATCTGTTTTTTCCCTTGTCTGCACAGCCATGTTTTTGGTGAGAACAAGCATCTGTATATCAAGCTGGTTGCTGGCATGGCGTGCACCAAGTAAGCAGCATAGTAGCTCAGCACAGCACCTTTTACAACCACACTTTAAAAAAAACCTGACCTATCCCGAACAACTGTAGGAAATAGTTTTGTGGCTATTTAAGATAAGGAGCTGAAACCTGATTCAGAAAGGAGGGAGTGTGAAGGAGCCGTGTTGCTGATGCAGAGCTGCTCGAACCAGAGAATTTAAAAAAAGAGTGAGCTTTTTTTTTTTTTTTTTTTTTTTTGCAAACCCTATGCATTTTCCTCTGCAAATACAAAAGTTTGCTATGACATCTTAATATGCTGTGAGTTTGCAAACTTCCTTTAGGCATTTGTTAAGAAGTTCTAGGACACGAAAAATAAACAAAAGGAAAATATTTGTTAGGCTGTTGTTTGTTGAACCAGACAACTTGCATCATGGGTTTGACAGAGCTGACATTCACCCTGTTGTAAGGTGATGTACCATCAAAATAATCTTGGATACATTATTTGAAGCTTGAGATCCTACATTGTGTTGCTTTAAATGTGCATGGAAACATACTGAGTGAATCTGACAGGTGACATTATTGTGCTCCTGCATCATGCACATCACATTTAAGAGCTGATTTTCCTTGTGGCTGGCTATTGTTGGCCACTTTCTATTTACTATTTACAAACTTTTGTTTGAAATCAAATCAATTTGTTGTTCTTAGTTATTGGATATTTTTCTAAAAGCTTTTTCATGTTGGGTATATGTAGTGTATAATGTACAAGCTTTTAATGTGCTGACCAAATCAATTCGGCACACGAAAAACAACTTGCAGAGAGAAATGAGTAAATCAATCTTTTCATATCCCACTACATAGTGGAGTTGGGCCAGGCTTTTGAATGCATTTGTGTGTACTTTATACACTATTGTAAGCAGTGATTGAAGGGCTAATTCTAAGAATTTTAATCACTCAGCCCAACCCTCTTGCAGTGTCATCTTTTTTCAAAAGTCTCATAAAATGAATAGATGAGCAGTCTCTTTTTAGAGCGTAATGGCTGCATTAGAATAGGAGATGGATAATAGATGGAAACTCAGTATCTGCCATGCACTCTCTCTCTCTCTCTCTCTCTCTCTGTGTCTGTCTCTCTCTTAGGCGCTCTGATCTCTCTTATCTATAGCGCCGCTGTGTAAAAGACCTTGCAGGCCACAGTGAAGTGTTCAGTTGAACCTCACATAGACAGAGGACTGGAAACACAGAGGTGACCACACTTGTGCAGTAAATTGTAGACCAGCTGGTGCAGGATTGATTGTTCTGGCTTAGCTAATGTGTAAGTTCATGCTGTGGAGGCGATATTAGGTTTGTTTTGTTTATGTTTCTCCACCTTCATTGATTGTAACGCTACACCCTTATAACCAATTCACGGTGACGGCTCTTTTTCCACCAAGTGAGATCATGTGATTGGAGACTATGTTTTGTTGTTCTCATCAGAGTCTACCACACAGTAACAGTCAGTATGTAAACAACGGCACAGACAGTTTCTCATCGGCAGACTGACATTTTCTTATTGCGTAGCTGATGATTCATCTGAGTCTTTCTCTTTTTCTCCCTCCTTCTCTCTCGCTCTCTCTCTCTCTTTCTTTACTGTGAACTGTATTCATGGCAATTTCAACCATTTGCTCTGTGATCCTTGTCCGCCACGTTCAATGCAATATAATGTTAAATATGTTAAGGCCATCCAAGGTCACTCTCTTCTTTTTTTGGACTCTGATCCACAAATAAGCAACAATATCCCTGATCATGTGATCAGACTTGGAAAAACAAGTTCTTGCATAAACAGAAAACAACTGTTGAAAGATGTCACCTGTCAGCAATGGGTAGAGTTCAGAGATAAGATGTATATTACTTTATGTGTTGTAAGTAACTTTGCATAATATTGATATTGATTGAAAGCTTAGTCAACAGATGAAATGTTTTTTAATTTCTGTTTTCATGTTGACTGTTGCTTTTAAAGGAATGTCTGTCATCTATCATATAACACCCTCAATTGAAGTGTTGCTCTAAAAAGTCATATGTCAAAGATGCTCTAGAAAGGAGAGGACACAGTTACAATCATTTACAGGTGTCGGTGTCACATGTTCATCAGTGCTGCCTTGCTCGATTGAGAGTCTTGTGACAGGTGTTTTGTTAACACCATTGAGAAAGGTTTTTTCAGGTACTTGTTGATACTTTAGTACAGACTAAATGAGAAACTGGTCAAACTAATTTAGAACATCCTCTCAATAACGTCAGAGTGTGACAGGGTTTAGGGATAAGAAGTATGTTTACCAGAAATATAATGAGCTTAATGCATGTTATCCACCTTCTGTATTGGTTCTGTACTGTAAAATAAAAGGAGCTTGCAGTAACTAGTACCAAAACAAATTTTATATATTGCTGCTCTAGATAAAAAGGGATGAAGGTGCCTTTTGCCATTTTCTTCCTCTTCAGATAGTATATTTTTTATTAGAGGCAAGTGAAATGTTTTCTTTCAAGGACACCTGGCAGTGAGGTTACAGGAAGCAGAGATTTTCTTTGCTTTCATGGTAGGGGAGTGAAACCTCAGATAGTTTTCTGCTTCCTACACTTGTGCTAATGTAAATGATTTGCATGGAGTTGGTCCCTGCTGATTAAGGCTGTTTGGACTGTTCTTCTTTGGAACCGTGCCAATTGAATTTTCTGCCTTCTAACACACTTGGCGAGTGGGGAATATGCTTCTCATTGGGCCTGAGGCTTGATCTCCTTTTTTGCCTTCCCCCATCCTCTCACATCACACTCTGACAATTAGTGAACTCAACCATCCCCAAATGACACACATAATTAAAGAGTTGGCATTATAATTACAATGTGTTTATTGTCTGTTTATGAGTTATGTGCAGTGCATAATGCACTGGGAGATTTCTTTGGTGTAAATGGATTGAGGGCTGTTAATATACTCTGTGTTAAATGCAATTTCATGTGGTTAACATCTCGATACTTCCTTTATCAGCCCTTTGACAGTTGCTCTGTTTGTCGCACACAAAGCAAATTGGCTGACAGCAGAAACTGGCACCCGAAAAAAAGGCAAATTATTTAGTCATGGGCTTTTAAAGCGTGCAGCAGTAAATGCATGTTAAGTAAATGATGCAATTTATTCCCCTTCTCCTCATTGCCAGGCTGGCTGCCATGGGACTTCCGCCAGCTTTAAATAAGTTGTACCCAGATGGTATTCACATGATGCCCACTTGGTTACAAACTGGTCCTGGGGAATATAGCTGACTGCCACAACAACCAGTAGGTCAACCAGTGAGCCTGTTGCTTTGCTCTCTGCATGTGCAAATAGTTTTAATGTTGTATCACTTTGCTGAATTCTTTGGGAGCACTGTACCTCAAGGGTTGTAAATGAAATGGAAAAGACCCCATTAACGAGGAGGAACAGATATTGTCAGCAGGAGTGTGTTTTTTCCTCCTCTCTCTGCTAATGTTGGGTTTCTTGCTTCTTTGGAAAAGAGAGACAGGGAGCAGAGAGAGTGCTAAACACTGTCCCTCCTGCTCTGCAGCTAAGCTGCTCTGTGGGCTGCCTGTCTCTCGGAGAAGTATTGAACTGTGTCATCTCTAGCCACCAACAACCAACAGCTGCTGTGCCAGCCTGCAGAACAGGAGACAATGTGGAACTGATTTTATAACAAATAAATAAACAAAAACTGGGGGGAGAAAAAGAAGAAATACCACAAACAACACACAGCTTATGCAAATCCTGGGAAAATGTGTTCATGAATCGATAAGCCCTCTTTGTGTACGGAGAGACTGTAGTACAAGAGTGACCGTTTAACACAGAGATGCACATTACTTTTGCAGTGTGCAGTTTTATCGGTAGTAGCTGCCCCCAAACATCTGTTTAGTTTTTTTTTCCCCCTCTCTGGACTATGTTAAACCCACACATAATGATGAAACACACAAACTATTTGTTGTTGAGCTGTGACATGAAACAACCCAGTGGTGCGGAGTGTGTTTGTTGCTGCATGTATGCATGTCACCAGATGTTCAAGACAAAGTTGTTGTTGTGAGGTGGGAGTGGGGTCAAACTGTCAGTAGGTTAAAGGTTGGGCAGCACGGAAAAGAAAGGGGGGAAAAAAAACTTGCAGCACTAACAGTTAATTAGAAATGAGCAATTCATCTATGATTGTTGTATTAGTGCCACTATGTTAGGTTATTTTACTTTGGGAGTTGTTTCTGAACATGAGAAAGTCTGTGAGACAAGGTTTTATAAATCCATGAAAGGAAAATGAACAGCTCGTCCCATTGTTTGGATTTTTTCTCACAGTCACCTTGTAATTGTTTCTGTGTCATAAGTAGCTATTAGTATTGCTACAAAATGGTAATGCTTTGAGAGACTCATCTCTTCCAGAGAATGGCTCTCTGTCACACCCTCACATTCTTTTAAAAGGGAAAAGGAAGATGAATTTTGCCCATAAAGGCTGTATCACAAGGGCTTCTTATCCTAAATGGCTGTGGGGATTGTTATCTGTGGGAAGTGTGTCCTGCCTCCGTCGTGTTCAATCAAGTGTCCACTTAGCTGTGACTGGGAGTAATTGTTCCCAAGTGGGCCACACACTGACCTGTTAATGTCTGCGTTGACCCTCTAACCTTGTCAGCATGTCTTGGGAAGGAGTTTAAATCATGTGGATCTCCTCCATGTCTTTGCGCTACCGGGTCAAGTGGGCGTTGGCCCTGGAAGACCACTCTCTTATAATTGTCCCCAGTAGCATGGGTCAGCAAAAGGTGTTCCTAAAGACCGGCCCTTATGAGATGAGGTGTTGGGAGTGGTGTGACTTCATGGGTCAAGCCATTGATCCAATACAGCACCAATGTCCCCCAGTATGGTTGAACTCTCTGTCACTGGCTTGATTCTGGTTGAGTACGGCTACATCCATGCTGCTGCATTTTCATTTTAAAACTGCATTTTTCAACAAATTATTTCTGTGTCTAAACAAGCATTTCAGCTTGATATCAGAAGTATGCGAATACATCTGAAAATGTATATCGCATGACCATTCACATACGCTGGGCATACATGTGCCAGTGGAAACAGAAAGCTGGTGATTACCTCTGTGATTGTTTGCATAGTTTCATTAAGTACTAAGGAGAACCACAACGATGAAAAGAAAGGGAAAGGATTTCTGCAACGTCACTGATGATGAGGAGAAAATGATACTGAAAAGTGTTAACACAGCTTTAATTTCAGCTAAATGTGGCAAAAGTGGGGAGACTGCATCACCTTTTTCTCGTCCAGATTAAATTGTAACCCTGTACAAAATGGAACCAGCAGTGTTTTTCCAAACATATTTGTTTTTTTTAGGGCTTAAATACACTGGGGTAGTGTGGATGGATTTTTAGGGCTGAACAATTGAATCATTTTCAAGATCAAAATTGTGTTGTTTGAAACAACACAATCAGGAAATCATTGACATTTTTAGAGAATTATCTTTATTGTCGTTATACAACAGAAATTGCACAACGAAATTTTGAGGTCAGAGCCACTGCCACTGCCTTTTTCCTTGAATTAAAGTGTAGCAGTTAATATTTTGGTGGTATCTCAAAGTAATGCTTCATCATGTTCTAAATTTATAAAACAGTTCATATTGAAGTGAAGCCTGACTTCACATCAAAATTATATCACAAATCTAATCACAATAAATGTCAAAAAAACTGCCATTATTTTTAACAAATTGTTTACCCCTAGCCTGAACCTCAGAGTGGTTTGGGCTACATCACAGATCCATCCCTCTCTTCTTAAGGATGTGAGCTCTGTAATCATTGGTTAATGTCGTGTTTTTTATGCTTGGCTTATGGTGCACTTTGTCTATTTTACTCTCAATTTTCCTTCATTTTAATGAATTTGAATAGTTTACAAAATTCCTTATTGTTATTTGTAGTCTTCTGTAACATGACAGCATCATACCCATACACTGAATTCCAACTTACCTCTTGGTATGACTGAGTGTATGCAAACAATTTTGTTTATTTCAAATTGCTGCAGAGTACAGAGGTGGCACTTCCACATTTGGCCTCAGCACTTTTCTCTCAGCAACAAAGTGAGAGTATAGATGTTTTTTAAGAATGAGGATTATAAGCTAAAAATGAAAAATTATTTTCAACAGAATATATTTTTAAATCTTGAATACATAAATTGGAAGTGCGTCACTACATGTGTCATCTTTGAATATTTCACACTTCGCAACTGCTGATCACAGGCTGATTAGCAGCAATTTCCAAAACTCATCTGCTGCCGGAATGTCAGGCTGAAAAATCGTGTTGTGTGAGGTTCAGAAGGTGAGTACCAGCTCAGCCTTATTAAAGATATAGTGTGTACCTTTTAATATGAATAAACATCCATCACACAAATGCCTTTGCCAAAGAGTTCACATAATGCTGATTTAACTTAATATAGCAGTGGTTTGAATCAACATTCCTGTGTTACCCACAGAAAGTGATTTGTTTCATTTCAAGACTGGCAAGGACAAGGAGGAAACAACAGCAGCACTACCGAAGATGAGTGTACTTGGACTACGGCTGAAAATGCCAAGAAGTGCCAACTAAAAGTTTCAGAAGTGACTTCACAGCTTGACGCGGTTTCACGTAGAGGTACTGGTGGTGTTTTGGCAATTATTCAATATTCTTCAGGAGGAGAGAGGTTACAGACTGGAGCTTGGTTTGCATTTAAAATTATTGATGATATAATGATATTCAGCCATTGCCAACTTATAATATACTGTATACGCCCAGCAGCTGATTCAAAGCTCTAATGTGACAGAAAGTGTATGTCCATCAAGAGGATACGAAGAGCTGTAAACGCCATTATTCTACAGACTTTTTAAAAAAAAGTTTCTTTGATTTTTTCGCTAAAGTTATCCAACTGAGAGCAGGTGACCCATATCTCCCCCAAAACCCATTGTATGAGCACCCACTGCGTGCTTTTTTCTATTCATTCTCTTCAACAAGGACAGGCAGCTTTAAAATACCTGTCTGGATTGTCTGGGACTTTGCAAGTGAGTGGCAATTAACACACACTTGCAAAGTGGCTCAAAGTAGAGTTTCTTCTGAAACTGACATAGTTTGTAATTTGAGTGAAAAGGGGGGGATTACAGCCACATGTTCCCAGATCAGGAGTGAGCGGTGTGTTAAACAGCTGGCATGCAAAAGGCCTCACAGTGAGACGGCTTTATTTTTGGACGTGAAAAATCTGAACTATATGTCGGCGTCTATAAGATTGCTGTGTAGTATTTGGTTGTTAAGTATTTTCTATTGACAAATTACACTATAAAACTTTACCACTTTTTCATTAAGTAGCAATAAAGACTCCAAATCAAAGCTATCTGCTACGTGTATGCACTCCAGTGCTATTTTAACTTCACTTTTGTTAGACCCCATACAAATCCTATTTCTCGTGAACATTCTAATCAAGCAGTGCTTGAAGACTTGAGTATGTTTTATGTTGGCAAGCTTGACTGAAGACCCTGAGTGCTCTGTTGAGCTCAGAGAAAGGGGACCTTAAAGACGCACGCTCCTTTTGAGGGGCATGGTAATACAATAGTGTAGCCATAAATCCACTAGGGGAGGTGTCTTGTGGGATAAACATATTTTTTGGGAGTAATGACAGGCATGTAACTGAGTAATCAGAAGGGTCTTATCTGGGGCTGAGGGTAAACCCAGGAATGTGGACAGGCTGTGGAAACAACGGCTGCACTAAAGGAGTTGGTTAAATTCCACACTGGTGAATTACGAGGAGATGGGACGTTGGGGCTGCGGTTTTGTTGTGTCTGGTTGGAAAGCAACACTGATCTGCACACAAAAAGAGTTATAGATTTGGTTTCTGACACACTTTCTCACAGAGCAGGCCAATTATCTGGGAGCTGTACTACTTTTGCTCTGCTGCTGCTGCTACTGAAGACATGGACACATTAAACGACAAAGTCGTACACAAATATATCACAGGGGCAACAATCCACACATGCAGCCACGACTTCTGTGACAGGGACAAAACCAGAAGCCATGTATCCCACTGCCTCATTTACATGATGTGAGCCGTGTGTGGAAGTCATTAGCATCTTTCCACTTGTTTATCTGGCTACAGATGAATGCTTTTCAGCTTAACACCAGGTTTTTGAATAAACAAAACATCCAGCTTGTTCCAGCTTGTTTTGTTATGGAACGAGTCAGGTCCTTCATCATTTATGTAAAAAACAAAATAACTATGTGATATCTTAGGGTGGAGACCAGAGACCAGTGCAGGGTTTGGAGGTTGTTGCAAGTGTAAATGTGTTCTCCAGAGCAAGTAGGTGTTCTTTCAGTTTTTTTATTGTGTGATATGTGTGGCACACTATTTTGCTTTTGAGTATGCTCAAAAGTGACTAACAGATTCTGATTCTGACTTTTCCGCCTGTTGTAATTACATTTTTCATTACATTTGAATGTATGGTTGTGATTCAGTTCAGATTCCATTTTCCTTTTTAATTCAGGAGCTTCAATCTATAGTAACTGTAATACTTTTGAGACAAGTCAGTCATTTTTTTTCACCCATATAAAAAAATATAAAAAGTACACAGAAACTTAAAATAACAGGGCGTTACATGGAAGTAAGAACATGCAATAAAAGGACTGTAGTGTTATTGACAATAATTACAAATGTTATGAAATGAGTAAGAGTTTTTAAACATGGGAGATGGGACCAATAAAGCAAGTAGATAGTCATATTCAACATCAAAACAGCTGATAGATAATTTTCTTTCTCAATTTCATTTTAAATCCTGTGTAATTGGGAATCATGGCAGTATTTTCCAACTTTGATTACATATATTTTTCCAACAATGACACACAGCAGTTTGATTGTGTTGCAGCATGTGTGTTACATGACCTTTCACAAGGTAATAAAGGGCAACTGTGAACCACAGCGACCGGTAACTGATATTTTTTCGCCAGTATTGCGATGCAGCTAATCTGCATGTTCAGATATGAATGAAAGATAATATGCATGCATGTAGGCCAGGATGTGCCAAAAGGAATCTGTGTGTCATAAAGTTTCATGTACTTGTGGGTGACGATGATCACGTTTACTCTTGCCGTTACTTATGTCATATCTGTACATGTGGGCTCAGTGGACCAGCGCAGGGGTTTCCCCACCTTTTTACTTCCTGTTTGTAATTGTTGTATCTTTCCCCTTCCTTCCTGCTCTCTCTCTCTCTGTGTTTGTGTCCTCTCTGAACACCCACTCCTCCATGACTCTGCCCTCAAGACTGTGAACTGAATTGTGATTGGAGGAATGGAGTGCCAGTGTGTCCTGGATCAGTGATCGGGGTATGTGGCAAGCTTCCCACTAACTGATCTCTTGCTTCATAGATTAACACGCGTGCTATCTATAAAATGACACTGAAAGGTTTGACTTAAAGGTTTATTTGAAGCTGCCCAACACTTGAATTAGATTTTTTTGGAGTTTTATCTCTCTCTCTCCATCGGCTGTACGGTACATATTTGTTTTACGTTTCCATTAGGAAACGTAAAACAAAATAACCAGTCCCAACTGCTTCATTCTTTGGCACCTTCCCTTGGGGCACCAGAATAAAATGGTACAGTATGGTCAGGGTGGAGCCAGACCCACCCTTAACAGTCAGCTGACTGGGTGACGAAGAAATGTCTCACACTTGCGATTTATCTAAATATCCCAGTCTTGACACATACGAAGCTTGAGACAAACAGCCACAAGCTGATTATTGTGCTGAAAATCGTTCTATTTGTTAGAGTAATCATTTTTACTGGTTACACAAACCTGTTCAATGTGTGCCTGTGTTTTTACCAATATCTCTTCTAATTCATAATCAAACAGCATCAAATCAGCACTGCACACAATGGTGCCCTGAGTTCCTCACCTGCCAAGTTTGAACGCTGTCAAGTGACCAGCTCGACAGTTATGCGATTATGTTCCTTACGTTTATTGATAGATTAAGTTAACAAATGCTGCAAAGCAAAATATGAAAAAAAAAAAAACAATTCCTCTATCTGCACACACTGGACTGGCATTTTTAGTTGACTATTATGAAAGCATCACAAGGGCAAATGTGGGCATTTACAGATAAAATGTACCCCAGAGCTGCATTAGTTAATTATTAATAATTAATAAGTTGAAATTATCAATCAATCATTTTATTAAAATAAATTATAATTTTTAAATGTGAATATTTCCTAGTTTTGTTGTTTATAAAACACATAAGGAATCAGCTCTTTGGTTAATGGACAAAAGGACATTGTCATTTTTAGGTTTAGGAAATACTGAAAGCCAATGTTCAGTATTTTCTGACATTTTGTACATCCAACAACTAATCAATTAATGGATCAAATAGATTATTGATCATGAACATAATAATAATAATAATTCCTTGTCAACTTTATTCAATATTTGACATATAGCATGTCACCCTTTGCCTGAATGTTGCACCATCAGCTGCTTTAATGTTGATGACTCTCCTTTGTTTTTAACATCTTTGGCTTTGCACTGTCCCTCTGTTCACCTCTTTCTGCCCCGGGAGCTCTGATTGGCTGAACGCTTTCTGCACTACAGTCTGGCTGTTTGCCAGCCATGCTGCCGGTGGCTGCCATGCCCCCTGATCAGAAGAGAATGTGACATTTGTGCAGAGGTAATGGAATCTGCGTGCAATTAAATCTCTGACTGTGAAAAGGAGTCTATCTCCCCCCACTCCCTCCATCTCCTGCCATTCCCAGCAGCAGGGGGGGTCAGGCATGATGATGAAACCATCCCAGCAGGCCCATCCCCACACTCTACCCCAATCTGCATGTCAGGTTGTGTTTTTTATTTTTGCCACACTAACCCTGCCTCTGTTTGACAATTAATTACAGAAAATACCCATTAAATATTGTACTAGAATTAATATGCAGTTATAAAAATTACATTACAGGGCTGCAATGGTAGCCATGTATTAATGAATGCTGTATATAAAACTATAGAAACTGAATGGATGGATGTTGTTGGGCTTGTTTTGGTAATTTTCTTTATTGGCAATGGAGGGGTGCATTGAGGAAGAAAGTGAGGCAGAGAGCAGGTTGATACATAGATGAGAAGAAGGTCATATCTCTCTGTTGCCCTTCCACTACACTTAACGCCTCATTTGTGGACTTTGTGGCCAGTAGCTTGAGTCTGTGAACTGTTGTCATAAAAGGAGGCTTTTTCCTGTCTGCTGATGGTGCACTTGCTTGTGGGTTAATACCAGATCTCTCAATACACAGACTCATACCTAATGGATATGTGTATCCCCAGGACAGCTCATGAACATAAAAACTCTCTGCTGCCTTTGAATTTGGTGGGGCTGTTTGGAAAAGGACACAGACACGTCATGCAAACTTTTCCCCTGAACATGTGTAGGAGTTGTCTCTATCTGTGTTCCTTGTCCACACTGGGTGGACGGAGGTGCAGGATATCCAGATCAAGGTTTGGCTGACTCCTCCTTGTTTTTTTCACGCCCTGTGTGTGTGTGCATCTGTCCAAACGGTACACAGTCGGGATCCTCTTCACTTCATCCACTGGACATAATATTCAACATCAATATTGAAATGGAAATGTACGTTCCAGTTCATTTAAAAAATGAAAGATAGCACTTTATTTTCCATGTGCTGCTGGCGAGTGTCTGAACCCAGCTTTAATGTGTGTTTTTCTGTCATGTGTGACTTTTTTCACATTCAGTTTCTCTGGTAATGCCTTTTGTCATGATGAATTATTCATGTCAGCGTTGGTTGAAGGGAGCATTGTCTCAGAAAATAAGAGGGTCACTCTATGTCTTCCTTTTTTCTGTGGCTAGGGTTTAATTTGAACCAACAATCCAATGAGCCTTCCTCTTTACTCGTTGCAGTATGGGTCATAATGAAAACTGCTGGTTCTTAACTTTATTGACTAACATCCTGCTAAACAAATAAAGTGCTTTTCATTTCCGTGCATTCGGTTTCCCTTTGCTACAGATGGCCTTGTGGTGCTGTGTAAAACAGGGAAACGGGCTCTGCTTGGACAAAGAAAGAGAAAGAGGCTTACTCCATTAGTGTCATTCGAATGGTGAATTAGATCAGCCTGACGGATAGATGCAGAAAATTGTTTTAATTGTATAATTATCTGCGGTTAGCCACTTGTGCGGAAAAGTGCTGTGATGTGGGAGAAGGCCAGGGAAAAGCACATTTTGGCCTTTATGTGCTTATTTTGTCTTTGCACAGGAAATGAACAACAATCGGGGGGTGTGGAGAATAAAACATAAACACACCCAAAGTTGCACACGCTCACACTCATTTCCCCACCCAGGGGGCAGGCTAGGATGTGCTCAGAGTGCTCAGAAGTTATGTGTCTGACCTGCAAGCCTTCTCCTCAGACAAAGACCATGCCTTCAACCATGTGATTGAGAAAGCAGATTTACAGAAATGTTACATAGAGTAAAAGAGAGGGGTCCAATGTACTGTATAATTACCTCACTCAGTCACATTGAGCTGATTTCTGAGGTGTAAAATCCTAAATGACGGACCCATGACACTAAACCTTTGCTTTAGAGCTATTCTTCGTGCTGTTTCTTTTTTTCTTTCCATGAATATTTTCATTAATGAATTTGTGTGAAATCTCTATCTTTGCTGCAAATTCGATTAGAATTCAATACCTGTTTAAACTATGGCATGGTCGTTACATACACAATTTTAATCTGCTGGACTTCTGTAGCTCACTCTCACATGCTTCATCCTTCCCCCTCCTCAGATTATTGTTTTTACAGTTTTGGATCATGTTCCATCCTCTGACATTGCTGTCATTTCTGCTATGAATTTATTTTTGCTGCAGCTGTTTTCACAAAGGTTTTATGTGGATTAAACTGTTCAGAGCTTTTCCCATCTGTGCTCCAGATAACTGATATTTTGTTCTGAGGGAATTTGTTGATTCAATTGGCAAATTTGTCAAATATTTGTCACCCTTTTGAATGGGCAATATGTACGATCTGTAAAACCAAAATCACTAGGGTTTAACAGAGACTATGATCCAAATTCACAATGTTGGAGAGCCTTTTCCTCCTTCCTTTACTCCAGGCTCTCATGGGTTGCAAGATAGTTTCCAAAAGATTGGTCTCCTGGGAAGATATTACACCTGGTTTTACACTTTGTTCATGCAAATACCCATACACATACTGTACATAATTGTTATACAGTCTTTTTTATTTCTATAAACATCAAACCTATTTGGTTCATTTTCAGGTGTCAGCAAGTATAAGTATGTCACAACATTTTCACATGATTAGAGCAAATATGAACTACAAAATAAGGATGTGTATAAGAGGGGGAGAGAGAGAGAGGGGTTTATTGAATCTTGGCTGAAGCTCATGCTAAACTGTCCGGGAGAATTTGCCACATCAGCATCTGTCTGTAAAGTCTTTGTCTTGTTTTTCTTCTTCCTTTCTTCCCCTACCGTTGTTGAGATGCTTTTGAGAGGGGTAGTGAGGCCTTTAGTGTTTGGTAATGTTCAGCATTACCAACCCACAGCTGCAAGTCACTGTGTTCAACTAACTCTTCTGAGTAACCAGAGTATGGAAGTGCTCTAAGTTATCTGAGTTATCGGTGTACTCGCAGTAGGAGCAACAGACCAGAACAAAAATCTTAAACATAATTTAGCATGTGCAAAGAAAGCATGCAGATGCATCTTCTCTTTGACATATCATTAAATTTATTTGACTGATTATAATTTTCCAAGCCTGGTGGGCAAAGCTAATCTCAGGCAGAAGACTGAAGGCTCTTCGGTAAGCAGCTGCATCTGCTTTTTCCAGCTCAGTTCATTCAAGTGTAATAAAACAATGAAGAATGAAATGCTGGAATACTGTGGGCCTGGATGCTCTCACTCTTGAAAGAAAAGGTGAAGCAGATTTACTACAGTGTAGACACCCAAGCGCAGGTGCTACAAAACAAATTCCCCTCTTTGAACAGTGGTTTCTGTTCCTGGTTGTGTCCATTATCTGTAACATTTTGTTATATAATAGACAGGTTGGTTTGTCGTCAAAAAAAAGCACACACTTAATCAGGATGTTCATGCAGCGAGTCTTGCAACACAAAGCAGTTTATGGACTCAGAGCATGTCATGTCTCAGTTGTTGCCTTTGTCATGCTCTGTTGTTCAGCTGCATCTCCTGTGATAATGCACAGGGGATTAACAGGTAACAAGGCAGCGGCGCTCATCTGAGGATGTCTCGTGTGGCTCTGAATGTCTCAAACAATACTACACAAACTGAAGAGTGAGCACCGACAAATGGTGAATTCCAGCAACACAGGGAGCCTCCTCCTGGATAATGTGTGACAGGAAGGACTCTGGTTCTGGAACGAAGCCGGGGCAGCTGGTCGGAGCAAGAGAATAGGAAGCAGCATACACCCGGGCTAAAGTGCAGCGAGAAGCAAATTAAAGCTCATATCTGCCATCTCCCTTGCCTCCCTGCACTTTCCTGTTTGGACTTGAAGGTGACTGGGAGCCAAGGCGGTGACAGTTGACGGAAACTACGAGGAGGAGAGAGTATTTATTTACAGTGAGATGCTGCGATGCTTGTTCAGGATGCGGTTTCACGCAGGATGTACCCCCCCCCCCCCCCCCCCCCCCCCCCCCCCCCCCCCCCCCCCCCCCCCCCCCCCCCCCCCCCCCAGGATGTCCCCCCCCCCCCCCCGCCGTCCCCATCCCCAACAAGCACACCTCCACCCATCTGTCTCATCTCCACCCTCACACTACAATCCCCAGGTTTGATCAAGAATGGGAAGTGGGTTACTGGGGAAGGAGGAGGAGGAAGAGGAGGAGGGCTGGTCTGCTACAGGGCCAGGCAGCCTGTATTGTATAAGGAGCTGGGCTCTGGAACACAGTTCAGCAGAAAGCTCACTCAGCACACCTTCCTGTCTGGCCCAGGAGGTGGTACCAGAGTCAGTACAAGTCACTAAGATAATGGAGTGTGAAGCATTTAGATTGCGTTGTGCCTTAAAAGATTCTCTTTTGATGTTACAAAGAAAGTATGCATTGCATTGATCTGTTCCTACATCTGCACTACTCTAGTTTAATTTAAGAATACATAAATACTGCCATTGACACTAGCATGCCATTTTAGGCAATTTCCCATAGAAACCCTTTCCCTATTGAATCTTTCCTTTTTCATTCTTAAAAGCTTTCCGTAAACACGAGATTGTCTTCATACACACGAAACCCCCCAAAACAATCATAATTGCTGTAGTAATGTAATATGTCAGGCCTGTATGTGGTGCTGTAATGCTGCCACATTAATGGGAGAACATTTTACCGGATCCCTACAGATCCAGAGACAATGGAGGCGAATGAATATGAAACATGCTCAAAGCGGGTACAAGAGAAAGAGGGAGCAATAGGAACAAACATGCAATGGATTTCATGGTAATTATTGCACAATTACCTTTACATTGCACTTTGCTAATGTCATGCTAACACAAAACTTGCACTTCCAGTGACATCGACGTTAACTTTAGCCAGTAACCTCCAGATTTGAATTTGCCACAAAGTCAGATTGCGTCAATTTCTTTCCCTCCCCTCCAGGAGTAAGATGAAGGGAGGTTCATCAGGAAGTTGAAAATGTCAGAATACGTATTACGGGTCCAGAATAACATCCCCGCTTGCTGTTTTCAAATTTGTAAAAAGCACGACAGGGGCATAATAAGGATCAGATATTTTCAGTCTGTCAAGTTTTACAATAAATGGGTCAATCTCTGTGGATTTATAGTACATAGTGAACTCCAACAGGTTGGATCCAGCACCGTTCCTGTTCAGTTTTGCTGCATCTTAGACTACAACATGGTGGCTCTTAGAAGTCACAGGATTTCTGAAACTCTATAATGCAAGGGTGGCAATGAGATTTCTTTTATCTTTTTTTTTTTTTAATTTTGGGATCTGTTTTGGGGCTCCCAAACGCCAGTTCAGTGTTTACGTTTGAGCTCATTCTTGTATGTACATTCCCTTAGAGCCTTGGAAATAGAATAGTTTGAAAATGCTCTGCTGGACCATGCAGTGATTACTTCATACAGTCTGATGCACTTCTTGGTTGTACATTTGGAACTTGAACAGGTCTTTTGGTTTGGGTTCAAACCACCCCTCACCCTCCTGGTTTGAAAGAATATCTGAATTTTGGATTAAAAGTGAAAGTCTGTCTTCATGTAGTGACCTGAATTACTAATCTGGATGCAAATCACTTTCAAATACAATTTTCAAATGAAAACACAGCAGGATGAATGTAGGCTTTGTGCGGCGCAGAGAAAGTAAGTGTGTTTGAGAAAAGTGTATGTGTAAAAGAGATGGTGTGTTTGAAGAGAGAGAGAGAGAGAGAGAGAGAGTGTACGTGCCCTGTCAGGAATTCCACCTTGTAAAGCAGGGATTAAGGGGGAGCTGAGAGTGTGTAAATCCCAATAATTACACTGCACAATGTGGTTGCAGTATAGTTACCTTTGTTGTCACCCTACAATAGAGATTTCACATTACAATCAACTGCTCAATTTGACGATGACTATATTTCATTCATACCCCAAAGAGGAAAAAAAAAAAATCTGTCTTTATTAGTCAAATAAAGTGGAACCTGCAGCAGCACTAACACATGTTTTTACCTGGTCTATAGTTGCTGCTGGCTTTCTTTCATCTGGTGAGACATGCATGTGAGTGTGTTGCTGAGAAGGTAATCTGTTGTGATCTCTGCACACTGGCTGTCATGTCGGCATTAATCCACTGCAAAGTTTCAAAGGCAGGTTTTATGGCCTGCCTTACGGCCTCATCTATGTGGACAGCGGCATCTAAACTCTGGAGAACCTGCCACATAAAAAGCACATCTGTTAAAGCCTAAATTGTAAAACAACTCCCACGTGTCCAGGCAGCGTTGAGTTAATAATACACTCAAAGAGCAGGTAGCACTCCCCATAGCAACAACAGGAGCCATTGTCTTATAATCAGTCCTTTTGATCAGCTAATTTTTGTATTATTTTTTGCTTGATAGCTTTTGTAAAGTTTTGGAAAACTTTTTCTTTTTTTATTTATGTTTATTTTGAGTTTTTGTTGAGATTACACTAGTTTTGTATTTAGTTTTAATAACTTGCCTTGCTTGGACAGTTAACATTAAGGATTTAGTTTATCATAGGACAGGCCTTTCACCCCATTTATATCAAACATTTTGTTGATTGCTTGTGTTTTAATTTTGCTTAGAGTGTTTGTCATTTTCTAAGATGATTACATCAAACCCTTATAGCAAGGACACAAAATTGGGGTTTAATAATTTACAATTTGACATAAACAAAAAAAGTATCAAAAAGAAAAGACACAAGGCACACAACCGGATATATTGAACTTGGTTAATTAAAATGAATGTAAATGTTTATATGTACATTATAAATGGAGGTCTTTTCTGCTTTGTAAACATCCTTCATGTGGTTTTCTGTGGTTTCTGTGTTTTTTTTTTTTTTTCCACATCCGTGCATACCAGCAAATGTTAACAATATTTCAACGATATATCTGCAGAAGGTTAATTAGCCATTTTTATCATCCAGCTTATATATTAGTTGAAAACTATTTCATGGAGCTGGCAAAGAACATGATAATTTTGGGGATTAGTTTTAAATCCGTGTTGCTTATATACAGTGCTGCTTATAACTTTAAAAAGTGAGAGAGCCGTTTGCAGATGTGGGCCACCTATACTTTATGTAGATGGGTGTTGGTGTTTATATTGGAGATTCAGTGGTTGAAATTAAGGGGAAGTTTGTATATTTTTAAGACTAATTGCCCAGACTTCCCTGTGACAGCAGTTTTAGGAGTGTTCTCAACAGGGTTATAACCACTCAAATGACAACTGTTAAATTTTTCAAACGAAGAAAGCTACAACCATTTTGCTAATTAGTTAAAAAAAACAAAAACATCTGCAAACAACCTTGTCTTATATGGCATAATTTAAGGCACATTTACCTCCAGTTCAAGCTTCTTTCTCCGTTACACCAGTTTGTTACTGTGAGTGACAGACAAACCAATCACATTTGGTCTTGATTAGTTTCACTTTCAGAACGAGGGCAGCTACCAACACCACAACTGGCAGCCGATCACAACCACAGTGCTGTAAAGAGAGATTTGGTGGCATTGTTAAAAATGTTGAATCACATAATTTATCCCTCATGTTAATAAATATCCTTCACAATCAGAATAGAGCTATTCAAGTTTTCACTACTTTGACAATATTGTGCAGACATTGTTTGCCTTTTAACACTATCATTTTATAAAAAAATGAAGTCAATTAAAGCTTCTCTGAGCTGGTTAGATCAAATCCAGACACTGGAGCACCTGTTAGTGCTAAAAACACAGTCCAAAAGAAGCTGCCGTGTTTGTTTTGGTTCTCCTCTGTAACTGATGAGGACAACATGGTTACATGAATCAGGAAACAGCTTTGTTATTTATGTTGATAGACAAGGCTCTGTGTGAGTGAAAGCCAGGTCTTAGCCTAATTGATGTTTTTGGAAGATGAGCTCAATTAGATGAGTCATTAGGCCTATTACCAGAGTTTTATTAAATGGTCCTACCCAAAAGAAAATCCATCGTGCAGTATTTTTCCTCCTACAGTAGAATAACAGGAGGCTGGATTGGTAAAAAGGCAGATAATATATGTGAGAGATTGATCAGTGAGTAGCGACCCCATTATCTCCTGAGATTTTAATTACACTGTGCTCAGCTTGCATGTCAAAAGGAAGATAATTGAAGAAGGTAAAAGACGTGCCACGTGTTATTTATGCTTTCACTTGGACCTGGTAGAAAATTGTCTCTCTTCCCTGTGTGTGTGTTTTTTTTTTTTCCTCTTCTTTCTTCTCCTCTCCTTTTTTGGCCTACAGTGTATTTATTGTTGAGTAATATTACAGTTGTCAGAGTTGATCATTTTGCAGGGATGTTGTTGACAATCTGTGTGTGTGTGTGTGTGTGTCAGACAGAAACAGGATTCCTCCTCGGTCCTGTTTCTGTATTCTCTGCCATAGCTTTCTAAGGCCTTTAATGGTCTTCTTCTCAGATGTTGTGTTTGACAAATACTTCTTCAGACCTCTTCAAGATCCCTCTGTTGTGTTACTCTGATACTGCAAATTATTTATAGCTCCATTCTACTTTGAAATCCAACAGCCCTTTTTTCTTTCTTTTTATAAACATCTTAAATGTAAGCCTGCTGTCACACTCATAATTGCCCTCTAAAGAAACTGTAAAATGCACAGCACTGCAGTCTTGCATATCTAACAGAGTGAAGTTCTGATGTCTTTAATGTTACTTGGTGTTGTGTATTTACTTTAATAGGGAGAAGTTAATCTCTTTGTACCTCATGAAATTTGCTGGTTGGTGACATCACCAATGTGTTACAGTGACTACAGCTGCTACAAGATGACAAGATGAAGTGTGGTGAAGCATAACACAAACATTAAGAAGAAAGGAGTAGAGACAATGGCGACAGTAATAGGGAGAATGTGCACTATTCTCCAATGGAAAAGTGCTTAAACAGTGTCTGTCCACAGTAGTGCTCTGGAATACACACTAAGGTGAGAGGGTGCTCCCTTTCTTTCTTTCTTTCTTTCTTTCTTTCTTTCTTTCTTTCTTTCTTTCTTTCTTATTTTTTTAAACAGTGTTTGTGAGACGAGTGTAGTTCCCCCATCTGTGCAGAATGTCTGTCTGTAAACTTCCTATTGACAGCGTGTTAAAACGTAGGGGACACGTTGTTCTTTTTTTTTTTTTTTTTTTTTTTTTTTTTTTTTTTTTTTTTTTTTTTTTTTTTTTTCAAATCTTGTTTGTTATTTCGCGTGCTCACACAGATATCATCCAAACTGTGGTTTCCTGTGGAGAACTGCTGCAATTTACAAGTGCACGTGAACACAGTCTGTGCTCCTGAAAGCAAAGGCACATGTGCATGCACGCAGGCAGGGGTCTCATACGCATATGACCTTTGGGACAGATAACATATAATCTGGTCATTTATTTTAAAAAAGTAAGCTATAACATTAAGCTATAAAGTGCATGCAAGCTTGAGGCCTCTGTCTTAAGGACTCACATTAGCATCCATTCATTTGGACCGCTAGATCAAAGCCTTTTAAGCAGTTAATGTCTGGTGCTATCCTTAACCAGCCGGTTCCTTAGAAATTAGGTTCTGTCTCATTAGGACCAGGTTTTGGTCTGACAAGGTCTGTGTTTATGCCAGAAAAGGTCCTAAAGAGGTAAAACACACATACACACACACACTGAGTCCTCTTCTTTCTGTGTTGTCATCGTAATGTGGGGTGGAGCTTGGAGGGAGAGGTCATTTCATCTAAGCAGCTGATGGACACTTGCTCCACACATGATTTAGTGCATCACCTGGTGGATGCTGCTAAGTATGAGCACAGCGTGATGCTTTTACTGTGGAGACATCACCACAGTTCAATTTTTATACCTTTTAGTTATTTGGTAATAACTTTAATATTTCTCTTTCAAATTTAAACATCAAATTTCATCCTATCTCTCTGTGGTTAAGGAAAAATACAAATGTCCGTGGATGATTTACTGCACATATTCCATGTAGTACAGGTTCATCTCAGCACATCAGAATCCCCTCTCTCGTTTTTGTCTTTACTTCAACCAACTAATATCTAAAATCCATTAGCATTTTTCCACTCCTTTCTCTTCCTCAGCCGCTGGCTTGAAGGCTCCATCAGGCAGACAGTGAAGTTCATTAGATTTCAAGTTTTTATTTCAGATTTTATGGCGTTCAGTTTGAAGTGTTTTTCCTCATTTTGGCCACTTTTTGTTTGGCGGATTGAGACCTCTGCTCTCTCAGATGCCAGCCAGTAGTATTTCACTCTGGCGATGCAGCCTTATCTGTGCTCGAGGTCTGTACGTTAATGGGCTTTATTGATCTAAACAACATCAGGGGTTGCGGTGATGTTATTAAGGCAGAGATAACTTCTGTGTAATTCCACTCCAACAATATATTAGCCTTTTATTGGTCTAAATAACTTTGCCTTTTAGACAGTAATGCACCAGTAAGTCACAGCGGCTCTTCATGTCGGCAGCATCTTAATAAAGCATTTCCTCTGGACATCCTGCTGTGGAGAGAGTGAAAAACGACAGGTAAAAAGGCATGCTGGGAAGTTTCCATGCCATCACTGCAAATTATCACTTTTGAATGCATAAATAAAGCTATAGATGAAAACTGTGAACGAAAAGGGATGGGGAAATTGGAAGTTTGCACAAACATTTGGCGCCTTAGGTGCTTTCTCAGTGTGACATATGAATGTTCTTTGAGGAGGAACATGGCAGCATCCAAAACAGAAGAGTAAATGCAACATCGTCTGGTATAAATTGATTAGTTCACACACTCTTTTCATTTCTTTGTGCAAAGTCAAATAATGGAAGCATCCAAAATAAAACAAGGATGCTTGAAAAAGCTGTGTTAAAAATTCGTTGCAGTGTTTAACAGCACGTGGGAGATATTTATAAAACAATTAAATTTTCATAGGGGGGCTAATAATTTCGTCCTGAACTGTAGATATTGATTCAAATTGAAACAAGACAGTTATATGTACAAAACTTAAGCTTGTGAGAGACAGATGTTAAATTCGCCCTGAAACCTAAATGCAATTTGAACAAAAATCATGGTTAAAAAAACATTAAACATTAAAGAAAAAATGTTTGAATGATATAATATTAATGACATATCCTGGGTGTAAAAATATAACAAGGTAGTTTTATGAATTAGTATGGTCAATTAATTGGGCAGGTTTTTTTGACATTTCTTGTTTCAGGGATCAGTCAGTGGTTATGTATTTATGTCCAAGTCTACACATGTTTGTCTTTAGAAACTTAAATAAACTTAAATGCTACTAAATCACAAACTTAACTTTTTTACCCAAGCTTTTCATTTCTCTCATGACCTGTTTAATTTATTTCATATTCCAATTTTTTATCATTTTAAGTAAAAAAAAAAAGAGAAAAACAGACAAAAAAAACATAAGCAATTTAACCTATAATTTGTTATTAAACTACACAATCTTCTCAGATGTAGGACAAAGACAATTGGTGGGGCTGATTGCTATATGATGCAAACATTTTTTTCTACATCGATCTTAATTAAAAAAGTACAGTAAACAGCCTTGAGTAGGCGATACTGGAAATTATAACTGTAACTCTTGATATATACTGGACATAATGATTTTATATGTAAAACAAACTTGCTCTCATCGTGATCTGTACAGCAACATTAATAAGTTAAATCATGTGTCTGCATCATACAGAATTAAAACTCTATTACTTATTAAAATGTGGATGTAGCCACAGTCTATTTAGTTAAACAGAATTCTAATATGTGGGGGTTGTAATATAATGTAATATAATGGAATAAAATCTAATTAATTACAGTTTTGGAGAGATGTAGTTAGCTTTGTTATTGATTGGATATACATGGTACATTTTGTGTCTGCAAACTTCCTAATGGACAGTTGCAATAATTCCCTCCTCTTAAGGGCAGCATATATCTAATAGCTATATGAAAAATGAACCCATTTATCTCAAAGTGTATTTTTGAGGGGTTGGATTCGGGGGTAGGGCTTCATAATTTGCAGCTATTTAAAGCCTTAGTTTTGGTAATGAATTATTTTGTCATCTCGACTGTGATGAGATTCATCTTTAATAACCGTACAATTATTTTATTAAAAAGAGAAGCCATGCATTATGGCTATCTCGCCAAGGTCTCAAGCTGGAAGGAATTCTCATTAAGAGCATTATATTACCCCGGTGCGCTTTCAGTTGGATGTCCCGCTGAAATTACATTAGGTGTCAACAATGTTTGTGCCAGAAGTAAGCAGTCATATTTACAGAGGCAGGCTTTTTCATTTGCTGCCTGACACTGGCAGATGTATTAAAAAAGATACTAATGCTCCATATCTGATTAAGTCACTTGGAGAGAAACTCCTCTAAAGTGTTGACTTTTTTAATATGAGGCAAGCACTGCTCTGTCATCAGCGCACACATAAATCTTTATTCAGCGATGAGAAACTTTTGATTGCTTGAGATTATAATGTGATTTATGTAGTTGGAACAAAGGAATCTTATCGCCCTCTCATCCCCCAACATTTAGATCCTTCGCAAACTGTAAGCATCAGGTTGTTTGTGTCATGATTGATTTATCTGTGTCTTTTCATCTACATCCTGTGTTTCTTCTGATGGCTAGCGTGGTGTGCAACATTGTGTTTTCTTAATGGTTTTCGTGCCCAGGGTTGCCACTAATGACATGGTTGTAATTGTTTGTCAGTGTGATAATGTGCGATTTCCTGTTTCCATGTGATGTTGGACATTTGATGAAGGAGGGATCTTGTCAGGAAGACAAAGTGCTGTCATTTGTCACCAGCTAAATGAGCTTCTCTCCAGACGTCCTCTCAGTTTTCAGTAGCAATATTAATCTCACAGATCCTACTTTTTTGGGTTAATGCCATGATTTTCGCATTATTTAGTGTGTTGTGTGAAAGTCCCAGAAATCTCCATGACCACATGTGAATCACAGCAGCAGACATTAGGACGGTTTGCTCATATTATATTAGAAAGTACCAGACACTGGGATTAAAATCACAGATAAAGAAGGGAGACAAAAACTTTTGCTGACTTAAAGAAATCTGTTTAGTGTATTTCACAAGAAGACAGAAGTGAAATTATAGGGTTTGGTAATTGTTTATTCTTAGCGTGTGGCAGGAGTCATCACTTCCTTAAACATTTTTTAACGGAAAAAACTATTTCATCATCTCTACAGGAAAGACTTCATCTTGCTGAATACATGTAGTCATACTTTTCTTATTTCATCTTATACCCAAATCCCACTGGTTCAAAACTTGTTTAAGCCGGTTTGTATACAGGCTGTTGACCAGTGACAATGTGTATAGTTGGTATTACTCTGCAACGTACACAGTTTTTATTAGCTTCGGTTATGATCGATGAATTAGAGAAACACAAGTCCCAGGAAAACACGCTAGTTTCTTGTTCATCTGCTTAATTCTTGGCTTCACTATCCTGCTTCATTTCCGGTGCAACGCTTTGATTCACATTCTTTTTCTGGCTGTAAGTATAGCTGGTAGTAGGGATGAGCCGACTACACACAGCCTGTAAAATCATGTTAAATGACTTACGTTGTATACTACATATTTCTTCTTTACGAGAGAATAATTTTTGTTACACATTTGGAGAAATATGTCTTTGAAATAACTTGAAATGGCTATGTGGTAAATGCATCAGCACAAATGTGTCAACAGGTTCATAGTTTAAAATGTGAAAAATAACTGTATCGGACTCTGTATCATAACTGAGAATGTGATACTGAGCCATCTCCTCCTGTAAATTTTTATTTCATTAATCGGATCAATTCATGATTGTACCAAAGAACCTGAAGTAAAAGATACAAAACGGTAACATTATCACTGAGCTCCATTGTGTTGCTATTATTTTCTTCCCCAGACTTGTCATATTTCTGGTGTGTTCATGGTATCGCATATAACACATGGGGGAAGGAAACAAAACCACCACAGGGCAGAACAAACACTGGTAATGGGAATAGTGTTGATTGCCCCTGTTTTAGCTGGTTCACCTGGGTAACGAAATCTGTTATATCTTCTGATTTTAGTGTGAAAGAGGCGTTGATGTTCCGTTGGCAAATATCCAAGGATATATTTTGTCCTTTAATATAAAGTTATTACGTAGATAATTACAGCACTTCAAGGACAGGAGTGTGCGACTGCCCTCACCCTTTCCAACGTCTTTGATGCTCTGATTTGACTAATTCTTTATTGTGGGATTTTGGGGAAGATCCTTCCTAGTTTATGATCTAATGATCTAACCAAGCCAAACAAAGTAGAGGTGCGGCTGGTAGATCTTCTGCGGAAGCTACGTATTGTCAGTCGGCCCTCTGTTGACTATATGAATTCATGTCTTCATTGGTTGTGCTTCATCTGTTGTAGAACATATGGGTGGCGTAATCTGCTCAATGTAGCCTTTGCTTTCTCATGATTACCTGGGTGCTTAACACTGATACAGTATGTATTTCATCCCTTCAAGGACAAATGGTGTTGGAGAAGGCAGATCTTTGTGAAATCCCTGAGCTCTCACCAAAGAGCAGATCTCCTTTTTCGGCACCAGCTGTTCTCTCAGATACACCAGGCTGTGCTGAAATTCTCTTAATATAATTCTGAAGGCTCGAGAGAATAGTGCAAAACAAGCGTGCCAGTGAGGAGAACGTTGAATTTTTCATCAGTGGGCCTCAACTCACTGAGTTAGTGGGCACCACTCTCATTCATGAGCAGATGTTCAGCGCAGTTACTCTCCGCAGTTAATGTGAACTTACTGGCCTCTCTGCCGTTGGCTGCAAGGACGTTGGCAGTGACCTGGCATCTGAGAATTACTCCCAGTAAAAGGCGTGGGTCTGGAAAGCATAGCCCTGGCCTTTTTTAGCCACTTTTCAGCCCAGGAGCTGGGTCCTGGTCAGGGGAATGCTCTGATAGCCAATCCGTCTTCTCTACGACAGTGATGAAACACTTGTCACTGTTTGCTCAGGGAATAGCAGTAAAATTCTTGCAGATAATTTCCATGTTTTACCTTCATTTATAATGAATCTGCATGCCTGTCTCAAGTACACAATTTTACATTTATTTATTATCACTTTACTGAAAATTTTCTCTTGCAGTTATTGCAAGCAATGTTTTTGCAACTTAATATTAAGTATTATTATATTTTGTCTAATTTAAGTCTATCTCTTTTGTCTGTTTCTAAACTTTTAATCACCAAAAGATTTGATGTTCCATTACAAACGGGGCTATCTTCTAAGTTTTTTAACATATCAGGATATAAATATCTTGTCTTATATTAATCTTATGGTGGAGGGGACTGTAATATGCAATCATACTTGATCAATATAGCTGGTTCTGGTCTCATTCTAGTGCCTTATATTAATGCGTACTGCATGAAGACCCACACAAAGCAGCTGTTTGTACAAGAAACAAGGTACCTTTGAGGGGGGGAAACAGTTTGGTGTTGGTAGGGAGATGAAAACAGCTGGTGCTGTGATCGACCTGGTGGGCTGCATCATCTCCCATAGCCTGGTGCTTCAGACATCTTCATGCCCAAGCTGCTCAACTTGGGTTTGATGTGGCCACACAGATCTGTCTTAGTTTTCTTCTGTCCAAGCAAAAAATGCCATCTGATTTAAAGTGCCATTAATGTGTAGAGTACGTGACATCAGGTTTAGACGACGCCGTGCCAATCATCCAGTGTGCGTGTGCGTGTCCGTGCCTGTGTGAAAGTCATCGCTGTAAAGTTGTGCAAATGACAAGCTCTTGTTTCCTCTGCATGTCTCATTCTCACTTTATAATTGGTCGTTTTCAGGTTGTCTTTACGAGAGTAAAACTAATTAGTGTTTCTAAATTCAGCTGAAAAAAAAAGAGTCAGCTGGGTTGATTGTTCTGGTTTCCTCTCTTGTGTCAGGCGCTCAACAATAAAAAAAGACTAATAATTTTCAAATTGCTCATATTTTTAAACCCCTGGTCTCTTGGCATTTTGTTTGGCAAGATCAGGGAACAGCGGTTGCCCTCTCGACTGTGTGTGCTGTCTATGTGAGTCGTGGGAAGTTTGGACTCGGGGCCTATGGAAAAAAACACAACAATGCGTTGTGTTTTAGGTGGGGTTGTTTCTGCTTTGATTGGGGACGTCCTGCTAACAGGAGCAGCCCAGCAAGTTTACAGTAGCTGTGACATTGCTGTTACCTTTATTCAAAGTGCTCCAGCTGCAGCGAGCCCTCAGGAAGCCCAGCGCAGGCCCACATGGGCGGCCAGCGGCCCACAGAGAGGAGAATGAGTGCTGTTTGAGTTGGCAGACGCTCTCCTCTCAGGGAACTTTTGCTGCCTCGGCAGAAAGGCCAGCGGCGGCGGCTCTGGTGGGGCGGCAGTGATTCTCAGGGCAGGATGGGCTTTTTTCCACCTCTCCTCCCTTTCAGGAAACACATTTTGCCATTTCTTCCCTCTGTGTGTGCAAACGGAGGGAAGGAGTTGAGGCAAAGGGGCCATGGGGCAGTGGGACTGAATCACACAGTACATTTCCATGTACAGTTAAGTTGAGATGCGGTTGTAGCTCAACTACACGGTTTGAGTTGACTACTCTTTTTTGTTCCAGGCTACAAAGAGTTGTGGGGAATTGATTTTGCAAGTGGTGATATGGCACCTATCAGCTTGTTAGTAGTAGATGTTTTTTGGGGAATCGTTACATCACAGATGAAAGCAACTTTAGCTGGCAGCTAGTTGGTACCATGTTCAGCACCGTTCTGTGTCCTTAGAATGTCCATGAACCATAAAGTATATTATTCAAACTGGCAGAGCATAAACTTGGTGTTGTTGTCAGTCCAAAAATGTTCCCATGTTTTTTCCGCTACTGTCTTTTTTCTTTTCTTCTTTTTTTAATTTCCTGGTCAAAGTCCAAAGGCAGAAACTGTTGAGCGTGCACAGAGCACCTTGGCCACTTTTTGCTCAGTTAAACATATACATGCAATAGTAATTCAACTCCCATCCATATTTTCAGTCAGACTAACACATTTACATGTATTTTAAAAGTAAAGTAATTTGATTTTTTCCGAGCTCAGCTGTGAGTGCTAGCAGTGAGCAGTCTGTGAAAGCACTTCATTTAACTTGAATGAAAACATTGAGTGCATTGTAGTATTTAAAACTATTTTTATTTTTACATCAACACTTTGGTGATTCGGTCTACAGATGCCAGTAATTAAAGTATACTTGATATAAGGTTAAGGGAGGAGCAGTGTTTTTAATGCAATTAGAGAAGTGCTTAAATTAATCTGTTAAACCTCAGTTACTGTTTATTTTATTTTTTTAATATGTAGTGATTTGTTTAATCTAGGGATTTCTGTTAAAATATGTAAGTATTTACAGTGGTTGTGTGTGTGTGTGTGTGGGGGGGGAGGAAATGTTTTGTGTTATTTTCACTTTTGCATCTCGACAAACCAACACAAAGAGATTCTGAGGTGACGAAGGTGATTGTGGGGAAAAAGAGTGCATGTATCTGCTTTTTGTTCATCACCTTTGAGTTTCAAATAATTTCCACTGTTTTTGTTTTTTTCTTTCTTCTTATCTATTGCACCACCACCGCCACCACCCCCCACTTTCCTTCCTACCACCTCTCCTTTCCGTCTCTCCTCCCCTCCTGTCTGCAGCCTGCTGCTCCAGCCAGGAGACTCCAGTGGTGACATCCTGTGGAGCCAGAGATCAAAGTGAGTAGTTCTTGTGCATGTCAGTATGACTCGGTTATTGCACAGACAAAGCACTTATTACCTTTGCATCAAACTCATCATTATTCTCTGAACTTTTGGACACAGCTCTCTTTTTTTCCCAGGAGGCTGTTGTGTGGAAATAGTTATGAGTTTGAATGCCACGAAACGATAAGAGAGGTTTTGCATAGCAACTGATCCTCGCATTTCCTGATGCAGTTATATGTGTATGTCACATTTTGAATGATGTTGACCCTGACAACACTGACGCAGCCGCGGCAAAGCAGGTCCTCCCGCTGCTGAAAGTCGACAGTGAACTTGAAGAGTAAAGAGAATTTGCAGATAGTGTGCTCGATCATGGCGGCATCCCCCTGACTATCCTAGAAGTCATTACTCCTTGTGTAGTGTATAAACATGTCAAAAACAAACAATGACCCTGGGCAGCCTCCACACTGCAAAACAATTTCAAAAGCCCGCAGTGTAGTGTAAACACAAAACATGTCTAACCTTCATGCAGGAAGACTTCACCTTAAACCCGGTGTTTGTTTTCCAGTCCCTGTCGACCTTGGTCAGATATAGTTTGCATCTCCTTGTTTTTTTCAGGTCAGTGTTGCTCAGGTTAAGTGCTGCCATTTAGGCTGAGGCTTCCAGTGAATCTCTGTCAGGGTTTTTAGTGTTGTCCTTCTGCTATAGTTATTTAAATATGAAATACTACTGATTGAAACTGTCACCTTTTTGAAGAATGGATACTTTAGTTTGATAACTGCTCACTTTCTGCACCTAAGTCCATCAGGGAAATCAGCAGTTGAGAGAAGTTTAGCTGCATCCTCCATTAATAAGTGTGAAATTGGTGTTTGGAATCCTTTGTTCATTGCTAAACCAGCAGCTCCTGTTTGCCTGCAAACTAAAAAAATGATGATTTTCTTGTTTCTCTTTTTGGCCTTTGTTGAAGCAATGTGTGCAAGAATAGGCAGTCTAAAGATAAAGCAGCAAATATATTTTTAAGATATCATAGACCAGTGGTTCTCAATTTTTTTATACCAAATTCCACCTGAGAAATTAACACTTTTATAGCATACAGTGATGTAAATAGGCCGAGCATAGTCAGCTCCTGACTTTTCACAGGAGGCAGATTTTTTCCCAATAAGATCATTTGCTCTCTCATCATCCTCCTCTTCCTCACTTTTACTTGAGACTCATCTATGGTGAAATTAGATTAAGATGGAGTGAGAGATCATGTGACTCTAATTATTACTATTTATTTAGTTTTTTTTTTTTTTGTTATTTGTTTCTGATTTTACTCCAAGTACCAACAGATGAAGTTCGCGCACCACTAGTGGCACGCGTACAACAGTGTGAGAACATGGCCAAAGATTAAAGCAGACCTGACACTTCAAGAAACCTATTCTAAATAAAACCCTAAAACCTAACCTAAAAAAGCTATCCCTTTTAGTTCATCATCGAAGCATTTATTGAAAGTCTTAGTAATATGTGTATTACTAATTATTATGTATATTACTGAGCCTGACTTAAAACTGAACTGGTTTGTCAGGTCAGCTTTGTAAAATAAATGAAACAAAAAACAACAGCACTTTGCTGTGGTGTAGATTTCCGGTACAGGGACTGTAGGCAGCATTGCTGATGAATATTCATGTTCTTGTTCCTGGGCCCCTGTGCTGCTCCCTCACACTAAGCGCAGGGTTGACCATAGGGTGATGTGAACCCGTATTTTTAATAAACCCCAGCTGCTGAATGATCAAATAGTGTCTCTCATTAAGGCCTGAGTGTACACCCGTGTGAAGCTCTCTGTGGAACGCTAACAACCTGTGATACATTTCCAGAGGAATTTGTTGAGCAGGTCTCAGTGAAGGCAGGGGAGTTGAGTGTTTGGGGTTTGGGAAGGAGGGAGGGGCGGCATTCATGTGGCAAGCCCAACATGTTGTTCACATCCGTGTCAGATTGAGGCTAATGAAGGCCAGGCTGATCCTTGGATGCGAGCCTTAAGTAAATGATCCCTCTTTGAATAAATCAGAGCTCCATGGCGGCGTTGTGCCTCCCGTCGTGCCAGAGATCCTGTGTGTTGTCTTGTGGTTTGATGAGGCAGCTCATGATGGCAGTCACGGTGTTCGATCACTTTACATACCATCTAACGTGATGTCGGTTACTCTTTTGGCATTATTGTTTCATTGACTTGGAGGTGAGCAGACACACAGATGCTAATTGTTTCCGCATTAGTGTTTTTGGAAAACTCTTTGTAAGTAAATGGAAACTGTGAGTGTTTTGTTATGTGATAATGTAAATGAGCCGCCTCAGATTTTTTTCCCCACCTTCTGAAGTGGGGTTGTATTTACATGTAAAGTGCTGGGGTTTGACAAAACAACACAAAATGTCGACAGACCTTCCTTTACCTTTATTTTGTTAAACCTTTTTTTTTTTAATTATTTGCAGCCTTATGTGCAAATTTACTTTTTCTAATACATGTTTTAATGAACCTATAGGACTTCATACCTTTTCACATACCTAGTGACCATAGATGTTTAAGGATAGGAAATGAAAGGGAAAGAAAAAATGACACGAACAAACTAAAAACCAAAAAAAAAAAAAAATCAAACTCAAATTCATACATTGATCAATATTTTAGTCAATAAAGATTGATACATATAAATAAAGTAACATTTTGACTTACAAATTTTTAAAAGAGCAAAAAAGAGACATCCTCAAATTCAAGTGCATAACATTTATTGGGATATTTTAATTCAAAATTAAAGCTTATTGAACATTTAGTCCACAACAGAATTAATAAACAATACAGAAAGTGGGATAAAAGTAAAGTCATCTCACAGATTGAACTTTTTCACTGCAGTTTATGGCCACACTGGCACTTTACCTGTAAAAGTATCCTAAACATGTAATTCTGAGGCACTTTTGAATATTGATTGGAACGACAAGGACACACAAATGAATCGCAGACCTCGTAGGCTACTGTAACACCCCATTAATAAATACCTCTCCGGCTCTTTAGTGCTGGCTGGCCTTACACTGAGTGAAACAATGTCGTTTGATTTTTGCTGATAAAGCATGTGTACTTCATAGACGGCTGGATTGGATAGATCCAATTAGCCATGGTCATCGCTCATATGTGATTAAGCTGGCAGTGGGAGCCCTGCATAGAATATCTTTGATTTTGGCAGTTTGTGAAACGCTTGCACAAAGCACTTTTAAAAGCCCATAAAGAGCACATGGTGAGGAATGCACCCTTGATGGAAATTTGATTTAGAGCTGCAGCAAATGATCTCAATTAGATATGGGAGGGAAATAATTGATTTTCAGGAGACAGTGTACGCTGATGAGGACTTCTTAGAGGTTGATAAAGTGACCAAGATCCATACCTTTTTCTTTTATATTATACACAATCAACACTGCAATTACTTTCTGACTTTTACTGAAGATTTCATGCCGCCGTTATTAGCAGATAATGCATATTTTAGACCAGAGCACTCACAGTCTACCGCCTACACTTTTGAGCAGAGGATGAGGATTGATGGCTTGTGACAGCAGCTGCACAGGTGCACGTAGCATCTTGCAAAGGCCCTCCTGACCTTCCACACAACACGTAGGCTGGCTTGTTTGCGAGCATGAGCCGTATAAACATGGACACAGAGATGAGAAGCACATTTGCCCCGGTTGTGCTCAGCAAGTAGACACAACATGACACGCAACAGATGTGTCATGTTGTGGCTGAATCAAAACAACGATCCGTTGTATGGCGATGTGCACTCCATCAGACGTGGTTGTTGTGATGAGGTGAGGCGAGCGCTGCTGGCAGATGAGACAAGGCAGCGCCTCTGCTGCTCCCAGCTTCCTGTCTGAGAGAGGACAAGCCTGTTCGTAGGCTGCTTTGACTCTCCCAGTCACTCTGTCATCTGGGGCGCTTGCTGCAGCTCTGATCACATGTACATGTTGCATTCAAAGAGTGTCATTTCAGCTCTGTGACAGGTAGGCTTTCAGTGAGACAACAGCCAAAGGGCCTGTCCTTTTCAATACGCTGAGTGTAAGGACAAATGCGTGGTTAGTGAAGACAAATAACATGACTCTTTTTTCTTTGGCAATGCAGTGTTTTCAGTCCTACACAGAGGCCTGCACACAGAGACAGAGATCAAAGTCCACCCATGACACCTTTGACTGATTGTTATGTATGGATGGTTAAAGGCACAGATATTTTTTTTGATGATGTCTGGTTATATGAGGTATTGACACTGTCAGCAATTTGCCCAAAACATTACCAACTCAGAGAAATACTCAGGATGTCTCAATGAAAATGAACAATTTTTGCTATTTAACAATGACTCACATCATAAAATTGGCACCTGCTGAAGTCAACAAGATCTTTTCAGTCAACAAGAATTTTCAACAAGAAAATTTTCACAATTTTTTTCTTGTCATAACATATCCTATTTTTTGTTGGGTAACGCAGTAAGGGGGTGGTGCAGATAAAATTAAATCCAGGTTACTGCAGAAGGCCTTGGCCCTGCTCGAAACCAAAATTTGTCAACTTTTCTCTCTCTCTTTCAGCTGACCCAAAGTCCATAGAGAAAATCAGTGATTTTACCTATTGAGCTACTGCTAATCAGAGATTCAATTCAGTTAATTTTTATTTGTTATAGCTTTGATTCATAACAAACATTTTCTCAAGGCACTTTACATGGTAAGACTACGACCTTACAATTATTGCAGAGAAATCCAACTGGATCATAATGTGGAAGCAATGTGGAAACAGTGGGAAGAAAAAAAACAACCTTTTTTAATAGGAAGAAATGTCTGACAGAACCAGTCACTGGGGGTTAATGAAGGAGAGGTGGATAAAAAAGAAGATTTGAAAGAAGAGAAGAAGATAGAGGAGAGATGGAGACCAGGAACACTTGTGTAACAAGTGTATTTTTATAATCATTAACATTAATAACAATTATCATCATTGTCATCTCCATCATCTTGTCCAAAGTCCAGATGACAGTATGCTTGATGAAGTCGGTGCTGTTAGTGTGTCAACACCTCACACAACCACAGTTCAACATTAACATTAACTTCATGCAGGGAACCGGTTATTGATATTTTTAGCAGCTTAATCTGCTCCTTGCCACTACCCCGTAAGCAAATAGAGTGGCTGTGTGTTGAGTTGGGGGTGGGGGGGGGGGGGCTTGGTTTTGGAATCCATCATCAGAACAAGTGAATAAATGAAGGTGCAGCAACAGCTGCTTGACTGATCATGTACTACACACTGTCACCCTACATCTGTTTACCGCTCTGACAGCTACATGAGTGTTTATATTCACGGGTGTAATTGAGCTATTTTCCTGAGGGCAGCTGTAACCTACAGTAAGTTACATCCCAACTTTCCATTAAAGCGTGGGGAGAAGTTTCACATGATAGTAATCATACCCAGCAACGCTGCTATGTAAATATGGCTTATCAGCTTTGCCAATTTGGTTAAGTGGCATGTACGTGGGTGATTCACACATTGGGCTCTGTGGTTCTTACAGAGTACGCATACAGTGGCCATTTATTAGGTTGGGTAAGTTAGGATGTTACGTGTTAAGTGTGTGTGCAGCAAAATGTAAAACAAATGTTGTGTACAAAGTCCTCATACTGATATATAGGCAAACTTAACTGTCTGCATTCAGCTTGTGCAGTGTATGGAAATTGACATGGGAATATCTTTAAAACGCACCATTCAAATATTCAAATGTGGAACACCAAACAGTATAATGTTGGCTTTTAGTATTTGCATACAATGCTGTTTGCTTCTGTGAGCCGGAGATGATACAAGGAAGAGTGTGAGAGAGAGAGAGAGAGAGAGAAACTCTGTGACACAAACAAGGTCTTTGTCTACCACATGCAGGAGAATTACTTATTCTAGCCTCTATAACTTTGTGTTCAAATGCACCTCATTACTTTAAGTGTCATCATTTTCCTTATTTGTACTTTCAAGTTATTTGTTTCACACACATACATAAATACAAGAGAACTGCATGAGAGTTGTTTTAACCTGCAGGGCCTAAATGAAAGCCACACCTTTGAACAGTTAAGATCATAGACTCTTAATAATACAATAAGACTTTTAGAGAAATTGTAGAGATTAAAATATGAGCCATAGTTTACTGAGGCAGTGATCAGAATTGTATATAATTAAGTTTTAGATGCCAGAACATTTCCTAGTTTATTTTTCAATACAGGCAATGACACCAAATAATCTATACCTACTTGAATACCTACTTTAATTGAACATAATTCGGTATTATTTTGATGTGACTTTTCCTTCCCTTATCATGCACAACTTCCTCTTTGACTATTCAAAAAGAGTGAAAGGCCAGGAGTGTAATGTCTTTTTGCAGTTGTGAGGTCGCACCTAGTGTTTTCTTGTAGTGTGATGTGTCCCTTCACAAAAATACAGAATATCTTTAATAATTTTGGGCACAACTTTCACTTGCAAATACCAGTGTTTGTTCTGCTATTAACCTTTTTTCATGTGCATATTTTTCACAAGAAGCAAAGTGATGATCATGCAAGAAGCTCAGAATTTGGACACTTTTGAAAAGGTACTGCACCTTGTGGCTTTTTTGGCACAGCAGAGCTTCCACTGCAAAAATGGAAAGTTTTTCAGAACTGAGCAAAACAACATTTTCTCTTTTGCAGCCAGTTACATTAAAGGAGAAAAAAGACAGCAAATATTGAGAATTTGCTGGTGGAGAAATGGCATGTTTACTGAAGAGAATATTTTTTTGCATCATCTAGAATATGTCACATGTAATGCATACAATACTAATTTTTTTTACATTTTATTTATTCTCCTGGTAAATGCTCCAGGCAGAGCTTTAGTTGCAAAACGTGTAATTTCTGTGTGCATTATGCTGACTGGCAGCCTTAGGCTTGGAAAAACACAACCACAACAGAAATCTTTATCAGTATTTATTTTCATAAGTGATGCAGTGTCCATTAAAAGTCATGGCAACGGTTCTTTGGATGTATTAAATGAAATATTTAATGTTGCGGTATAGTTGGAGTCAATGTAGCAAATACAATAGTTCCAACAACATTTGAAGCAGTGCAATAGCAGAAATTGAAGATAGAATAATTATATAATACTTAATTGTTATTTTTCATTACCCCAGAATGAGCCTTATGTATTTGTATCAGGAGCTAAATATGATTTATGAAGGCTGCCAGTTTTGGACCACAATTACCCACAATGGACAAACTAAACATCTTGAATTCTGTTAGTAACTGAAGGGTTAGGTTTTTCAGCACACTCGCTGCAACATATAACTTTATTTCTAACTTTTAATAAACACACCTTGTTACACTGATTAATCAGGTCTTCATCCATCACTGTCTTCCTCCTTCACTCTCTCAGCTCATTGTCTTGCTGTAGGTCAAACAGGGAGGGATGTCAGTGGATGAGGGACAGAGGAGGCAGGATAAGGCCCTGGCCACTGTCTGACAGGGTGAAGGACTACCAGTCCGAGCTGTGACATCAGCTGCTGTAATTACGTGAGAATTTAAAAATCTTAATTCTATATGCTGTGCAATAACAGGCCTCTCTAATGAATAATTTAAAGGGAAAAGTTAGGGAGGGGGGAGCGGTTACTTAACGCTGTGTGTCTAAATTTAGCAGTTGTCACTGTCCACCTGCAGTGATTAATAGTTTATCAGCCTCCACTGTGCAGCAATGAAATATCTCTTCATCCATCTGGCATAAAAGTGCATGTGGAAATTGGTCAGGTTTTCAGGCAGGCAGAGGGTAGACTCAACACCCCCCCCCCCCCCCCCCCCCCCCCCCCCCCCCCCCAGAAAAAAAAAAAAAGATAAATGACTAAAGGAAATGGGCATCTCAATGGACTCAGGCAGGTAAAGCTGTGATCTATTATAGGACATCATTTGAAAAATAAGTCTGAGTCTCTGCACACCTTTCACTTTTTTTCACTTTAATAATTGGATTGAGACATCATTCAAGTATAATATCTGGTTCTGGTAATACTTTACAGTAGAGTACAGTACAGTGTGGTAATGGTATAGTTAAAATTTTGAAAAAAGTTACTAAATATTATCCTTTTCTTAATGTATAGCTTGTAAAAACCATGGAAATCATGTGAGACACAAGGGAGAATGAATTTCCTGGAGAATGAATGAATTACACTGCAGTTGTTTTGAGTCACACACATTTTCAGGTGAATGGAGTACACTAGTAATCCTCTTTACCAGTCTATTACCTGATATCACTGTTACTGTACTGTGATGTTAAGACTTGTTTTTTATAGAAAAGGTTGAAGTGTGCAGCAGCCAAAGTGGGTTGGAAGTGAGGGGCTAACTGCAACAGAATTGACCAGTGAGCCAAAGATTTGGCTTCCCTTTCAATAAAGACAACGGCCTTTACTCACTATTTAATCCCTGCAAAGCTCTCGTGGTGGAACTTTTAATGTGCAGTGGAGTGAATACAACAGTCACTGGTTAGACCGTGCTTTGAAACCAGATTACAAACAAGTGTGATGTAAAACCAGACAGTTGATATAATCTTAAACCACAATATATTTTTTAAATACTGTTTTTTTTTTTTGGAATACATGTTAAGGATGTTGGAAAAATAAAAAAGATCTAAGATGTGGGCATCAAAAATTCTGCATCAACACAGTGACAGCACATAATTAATTATAGCCAACCAATAACACTGTTGGACTTCAGAAGCTTTTAATTTTTTGGGTTTGGAACATTTTAATTTGAAGTTGCAGTTCATCATTTTTGAGGATTTTTTGTTGTTGTTGTTAATTATATGCTGGTGCCTCTGTTTTGAAATAAAAGGAATTTCAGTGCTGCTAAGACAGTCTTGTGAAGCTGAGAGGCTTAATCAGCAGTGAACTAATAAATTAATGTAGTCATTTAAATCTAACAGACATTGGTTTATATTTAAAAGTTTTGCACTCCAGCCATAATATAGGTTGGTGAAACTGAATCGCATCAAATGGTTGACATGATAATTGCAATCAAATTAAAACATGAGACCAGTGAAGATGTCCTCATTAGTTGTCCTTGCTACCAAGGTACATTAAATCTGAAGTTCACAGTTTAGCAGCAGCTTCGATTCTGCTGTTGCTGTATTTATATGCTACTTTTTTTTTAACCTCCATATTCCCACATTTACTTATTGAATTTCACAGTTTTTTCTCCCATGACTGTGCTGAACAGTCTTTTTTTTATTGCATTATTAATGTCTATATTGAATTATTGAAGGACAATAATTTCTGATCAGATTAATATTAAATCCTTGTGAAATATTAATGGGGATTTTTTAAAATAGAGGAATTAACTTATGGAAATATTAATATCATCAGAAACAGAAATAATAAGTGGCATTGAGTCAAATATGCCAGACCTGCTCTAATCCCTTTTGAATTCCATTCCCCATGAGGTGTGTGAATATGAAATATTGCAGTGGTCAACACTGTACTCTTTGTACACTTGGCTCATGTCATTGGTCGGTCCTGCCCTGGGGCTGACGTTGGTGTCACAGGGGGAAGTTCACAAGCATCTGTCCACAGCTTGTCTTTGTCACCTTGACCACAGATGACCTAAACTATGTCCAGGGGAAAAATTACAGATATTTTAATAATGTTAACAATGAAGTGACTCCTGCCGATTGGCAGAGCTCCACTGACACTTCTACATCTCAACTACTTGCCCCAGATCTGGCTCTGATTTCTGGTGGCAAAACTCAAATTGATGCAGTGCTGGTTTTACCATCTTTGACTTATTTTTTTTTTTACAAGTGGTGCAATGTGAATTTTATCTTGAGTGTCAGGTAAAATCTAGTCCTTTGTTACTTTTGATTAAAAAAAAAAACTCTTTAGATTAATGATATTCAGCAAAGCTGTGATATATCATTTGTCATTCTTTGGTGTGTTATTATGATCTTCCCATTGTATTCATAAAATATGGAAATCTGAAAAAAATAAACCATTATTGTAACATAATGGTAAGCACCTAGAAAATATGGTTGCATTAATTATGTTTTAAATGCTAATGCCAGTGAAGAACATAATAAAGAAGGCATGAAAAGACCCCCGATTCAAAATCTGATAGCCAGGGAGAAGCAAATTATTTCAAATATTTGATATTTAAATTATTTTTCAAATGAACAGAGACATGAGTAGAGCAGAGTAGTTTCCCCTGGTGATCCTCCAGGCTCCTTTGTTTCCTTGGTGTGTCTCCAGCTCATTAATGTTCTAAGCATGTGAGAGAACCAGACCATACTCCATAACCCATAGCTGCGTGACACCTCGGGCCCAACATACACACACACACATACACACACGTGCTCACACAAAAATCCCTCAGCCTTTTAAAGTCCACTGGCTCTTTCAGGGAGTGATGGCCGCCGAGCTGTCCTGATTAAAATGACAATAGTCTAATTAACTCGACCTCAGTGTCAGCCACTAAAATGGCTGATGTCCCGTCAGTTCCTGTTTGAAAACGCTTTGTCTCCTCGTCGTCCAAAAATGTGACTTTTTTCCCAGCAAAATGCTTCAACCCCATTTGACGAGATTTACTAATGGCAATTATTTCTCCTAAGCTAATTAAATCTGGGCAAAGTTTTCCGTTTTTTTTCCTTCCATGCTGTAGAAATCCCAACTGTACCATCAGCCTTGGATTTATCATTCAAGCAACTTTTTGCCACATACATCCAACCATATTTTTATTTGATAAACGCTTTTAAGATGAATTACATCTGTGTGCCGATAAGCTTTACAGCTACATATTAGAAGTAATCTGCCTTCTTGCTAACAGAGCAAAAAATACACAGCATGCATGACAATAAATGGCCTACAAAGAAAGTATAATTCACAAGATATATAAATGAAATAGAAAAAAAATATATATTTCACATGCTCTAAAATGCACTGATGAACACAGAATATATGCAAGACCCTAAACTCTTGAGACTCAAAACAATGTATAAACAAGAGATTAAAAATCTCTGAAGACAAAAAGTGACTGGACATGCAGATTTTATTTATTTATTTTTTCCCCCCCTCTCTAGTGGTCACCACAGTGAGTGATCCACAAACATGATTTGGCGGATTTTTATGCTGGATGTCCTTCCTGATGTGAACCCACTGGGATTAATTACGAGTGTCCAATTAACAATGAACAATGGTAATTGCTCAGCCCTCAACCTGGTGGGGACTCCACCCAGCAACCTTCCAGTTACCAGCCAAGTTTCCTTTCCACTTGGCCACGGGCTGCCAGCTGCACTTACAGAGATATGTGTCTAAATTAAAGTAAGCGCTTTCTGAGTTTTTGGACCAAGATGAAGAGAGCACTTGTTTCAAGCCTCTTCATTTTCAGGGATATCTGGTGCACAATTTATGCATTTCTAAACAAAACTGAGGGGTGTGGAAATAGCCTTGGATATTTAGCATGATTACAAATCCAGTTAAATGTTGTGGCTTTCAATGTGATTTTATTTCAAGTATAGTCATAGTGTTTTTTCCCACTTCAGTTGTGTATATGCTCACCAGGTCAAAATGTCAAATTGTCAGACAAATCTGCTTTCCTCCACTGCAGCTGACAGTAAAGTGAGACTTTTCTTGTCACACCCATGATTCTTTTGCATTATTTGATGGATTAATCTTAAGTGCAGAAGAGAGGGGGGGAAGAACAACAAGTAAAAGAAACCCTTTTAATGAATGAAGAAGAGACTGGTTTTTGTTCTATTATCCTTCTGTTGGTGATTAGGGTCTGTAGGGAGATAATTACGCTTCAGTCTGGAATTAATGAAACGAAAACTTCTCTTTTTCTTGTGAAAAGGACAGGCTGATCTTTTGTAGCGCTATCTGCAGTCATCTCGCAGCCTTGACAAGGCACACAGAGAATTGGTTTTGTTTTAAGGTTGCAGCCCCCCACTTCCTCCACTGCCTGTCAATCTGTGGCTGATATGAGGGATCTGTGAATGAAGCCAGAGTCAGTGAGGTTTGTCTCTGCTGCATCTGCCTGTCTGTGAGTGCTATAGGCCCGCTGGAGAACATCAAATGAAAGCATCACGACAGGTCATCTGGGATATGTGCTGTTTGAAATAAAATGGGACGGGAAGAGTCTTAAAGCTGCAGTACTTAACTTATGGTGTTTTTTTACTGTGGTTGTGGCCCTCTGTTTGGACTTCATGGACAGAAACCATGTCACAGTATTTGCATGTTGTGTCCTTCATTTGAAAACATGCTCTGTCAAGCAATGCTATCAGGCCTGAGTGAGGGAGCCTTTGTATGTTCACAGCAGCAGTGGCTGTATACATTTATTCCCTCAAACTGGTGAACAACTGCAGCAGAAGCCATCCCTTGTCTGTCTGGACATAAAATGCATCATTTCCTGTGTGCAGGAATGTGACTGGGTGACACAAAAACTGAACACTGCTCTACTGAGAAATGCAGAGTTGTGTGGAGTTGATAGACTTTATCAACATTGTGTGAACTCGTATGAACATGGTATGAAGTTACACGATTAATTCTGACTTGCATGCTGTAATGTCGTCATTGCACTCCAGTTACAGCATAGTAGCATGTGTTTCAAATGACCTGCGTCTTCTGAATAAAGAAGGAATGGAGAGATTTTTATTTATCACACAGCAAAGCAGCAGCCATATGTATCATCTGACCTAAGACGCCCCTTTTGAACACATGGAGGTGTCTGCCATTGTCTGGTATGCCAGAAAAGTGTGTAGCACAAGTGCTGGCCAGAGAGAGAGAGAGAAAGAACATATTAAACTGTCCATGTGGAGGTTCACATCTGGTGTGTGGATATTCGTATGTGTATGTGGACGTGTGTGTGTCCCCCTGCTAGAGTTAAAAAAAAAAAAAAAAAAGTCATCCTACAGCACTCTCACATTTCATCATCTGTTCTTCAGCGCCAGGCTGCTCTGGCACAAGTTGGCCACTCTGGATCCATCTGTTGTTATTATTTTCCACTGATAATTGGCTTGAACAATGGAATGTCTGTGTCCCCCTTTGCCTTTGAAACCCTATACTCTGTTTATTTTCCAGAGGTCTCATTTCTGCTCCCCTCTCTCTTACCTCCCTCTCACCCCGCAATATCTTCCTCTCGCCCCTCCTTTCATCACCTAGATGCCCTCCCCACTTTAAAAAACGGATTTATTTAAGGGGGATTCTATGGCATCTTTGATTGGCCACATCAGTATGTGTCTATGTCACTCTGCATCTGATTTTCTCTCCAGATTTTCTGGAGAGGCTTAGCTTTCCCTCTCTTTTGTTTTTAAAGCTGTGACGGCCTGGTTGTTTCCCCCTAACACCACATGCTTCTGCATTCCTGATCTAAATAAGTGAAAAAAAGCACAGAGGCAGTGAAAGATAGATGGAAAGAATAAAAGGCAACGGGGTGTTGTGTCTTTTGAAATAACACACTAAAGGAGAGTCATGCCTGGACTCTCCACAGTGATTCAAACTGTCCAACCTTAGAAAACATTTCCTATTTAGGAGATTTCCCCTTTTTTAATAAGTAAACAATTTTACTTTTTTTTTTGCCCAGTTCCTGCATGAGTTGCTGAAGAATACCCAGGATGAGTAAAACGACCACACAGTTTAATGAAAACCTACATTAGAAGAAAGACCTTCTTTTAAATATATTAATAAAATGTATTTTACTCTAATTACAATTCATATGCTCTTTAATATCAACTGTCAATAAAAATCTTTCAGATTGATAGTTTTATTGACAGTCTGACAAAATGGAATAATTAAGGAAGTTTGTTTAAATTGTAGCTGTGTAGCCAACTCTTGTATGGTTTCAGAAAAGGTCTAAAAGCAAGTCATACCAGAAAAATCCAACTCTATTTCTCTTCTCATTAAGGACACTGAATGTTAAGCATTTTCTCTCGTTTTTTTTCCTTCCCTTTGTTCCGCTTTGTGTAACCGTGCTGATGTTCATTTGTTCTGCCTGCTCTTGTCTAATTAAAAGAGGCCAGGACAGGTAGGGCTCTCAGCAGGCATCTGCTCTGTGCCAGTTCTTCATTCGCTGAGTGTTTGTGTTTATGCAAAGGGGGCCTCTTCCTGCATATTTAATCTCGAGCGAGGCACTGGCTTTTGTTGTGTTTAGACCACATACCTTCAGTCCCTCTCAACTCTGCAGTTTGGGCTCCAGCTCCCTCTCTCTTTCTGTCTCTCTCTTCCTCTCTATCTTGTACACACACACACGCACACACACGCACACGTGTGGACTCACACACACACACACACACACACAGCTACCACACAGCACTTCAACTTCTCCATACCTGCTTCTTTCACTGGAGGATTTCTCCTTTTCACACTTTGATTTGAAAACCCTCAGTGCTTGGAAAAGGAATCTGCATCAACACCCAGCTTCGTAAACATGACAGAAGTCTGTTTGACTGTCGGTGGGTGAGTCCGTAAAGATTTTATTGTCTTTTCACACTTTTTTCCAATCACTTTTTCTCCTCCCCTTCTTGCCTTTTATGGGACGTCAGTGGACGTATGTGTGTGTCCATGTGGGTGTGTTCTGTGTGTGACTGACAGAGTAGATGGCTTCAGTCTATAGGAGAATGACATGTCTTGTATTGAATGAAGCCACCAAAGTATCTCATATGTACAAACAATTATGTTTTATTTAATGTTGCATTTTATTTAATGAAAAAAAAAACATTAAAATTGTGAACATATTTAGTTTTTGGTGCAAAAAAAATCATTTTTTAACTTAGGAAAGTGTTACTAAAACATTGGTTACTAAATGGAATATAGTAAACCGTATACTTTCACTTTGTTTTATTATAGTGGATCTGAATAAGTAATCCATGTGTCATTACTATGTCAGTGTTTTTAGAGCATACATTCACTGATCAAGCAGGGATATTACTGAAGGATTCACCGATAGTGAAAATTATAGTTAGTTACACCTGGCATTTATGTCTGTGATTGTAAATTGAAATCTGAATGAATTCAATGTAATGAGCTTGCTTATTCACAGTTGCCTGAATGAAGGAACCGTAGAAGAAAACTTATGCATAACTGTTATCAGTAAATGTGTCAGCATTCCTAATGTATATATTTAAATCTGTCTAAATTACAATGAGATCAGACAAACAAAGAACGTTGGAAATGAGTACAAAGAACTCCTAACATATAGTTGAACCTGGGGAAGCACAGCATGTACTGCAATATAAAAAGTTCACAAATGATTGTGAAACAGCAGTTGTATTTGCATTCCCTTTGTGTAGATGTGCATTCAGTTACAGTATACAGGTGTGTGCATGTGTATATACAGTATGTGTGTACATGGTAATGTGCCCAGCAGTCTCTCTTTTTTTATTTCCTCAGTGCAGTACTGTAAGGTTGGAGGTGGTTGTAAGTGGTAGCCCCACAGTGATGCGTGAAGATATTAGTTCCTCCCCTCACTCAGCACCTCTTGTTCTCTCTTTGTCTCTGTCTTGGGAAATGGAATCTGCAGCTTATTGATATTAATAGTGCACAGGATCTGTGGTCAGAGAGGAGCTGGGACCTGGGCGAGAGTGGAAACCAGATATGGCTGGGTAGAACTGACAGGGATTGGCTATAAAAATAGGATTGCTTGATGTTCACTCTGTGTTGGCCCTTTGTGTGCAGTTCTGTATGTCTGTGAAGACAGTTTGACTGTTTTGACTGATCTAATTTCATTAGAGTTTTTGTGGATCCTAAGCTTGTTCTTTCAGAAATAAAATCACAGCTCTCCAGTGATTTTAGGTTAGAATTCCTGAAAAGACACAGTGAGGCGCACATGCTTCACAGGATTTCCCTGTAAAGACAAATCAGGAACCTACAACTCATTCAGAACTCGGCAACAAGAGTTTCAATAAAAAAATTTTTAAAAAAAAACAGCCCGGTTGACATTTTCCCACAGACATGACTTTAATTTTTCATTGCATGTTTTTGAATTTCTTAAAGGAACTGGCCCGCAGTACGTAACAGAAATGCTAATGTAATACAAGCCTTCAAGACCTCTAAGATCAGTGGTCTGCTAGTTATACACACTGTAAAACCTAAACAAGGAGAAACAACATTTACATAGTTACTCCACAGCACAGCGTTGCTTCCAACACTGAAAACAGGTGCTTTAAACTATTCTACTAAACCTGAGGCCATATCATCTTTATCATATTTATCATTGCACATTTTTGGTATTTGTTGTGTTCCTACAGTTTTGGCTTTAACTGTTATGACATATGTTGTAAAGTGAAACACACATATCAGTAAACAGGAGCATTAACATTAAAACAATACCAGCTAGGTAGTTTTGAAATTTGGAAAAACACACATGGGGATTTTTTTTGTCCTTTAATGAAATATCTATTTGAATGTGAAACTTTTAAAAAAATAAGTCTTATTCCATAACTATATGATTTTGCCTTTATTTCTTTTGTTCTTCCTTTTAACAAATTGCTGTATTTTAATATTTGTTTTTTATTTGTATTTCTTTTTTATTCATTTCTGTCTCTGTGTTTTCATTTACGTTACTGTACAGCTGAATCTTGAATCTACCTCCATGTACAGTATGAGAAGTGCTTTATGAATGAAGCTGCCTTGCCTTGCCGTCTACTTGATAAGACTTTTTGTCTTCGGTGTGCTCATTTAAATATAAATGCTAGTTCTTATTTGTTTTGGTTGAGGTGAAATTCCACAACCTTGGTGTTAAGGCAGCAAAGCTCTCTGTGTGCATTCTGTGTGCTTAGTTCTTAGCTCAGCAGAACGTGAGGGCAGGTCCACAGAATCTAGGGGATCAGACAGGCCTGACATTCACCAGACTGCACAGTTGCCTTTTAAGCTTAGAAAAAAAGCAACCAGAGTAAGAGTCGGCTGGATTGAAGTTGGGTTTAATTGGGTTTTGAATCTGTTTGCGTGTCAAAAAGTGCTGTTGTTTACAGACTGTGTGGGTGTTACAACACCAGGATTCTGCCAATCACATCAAAAAGACCAAAACAAAACCCAGTGGTTGTTTTTCTTCACTTTTTTTCAAGTGCTGCCTTTTTTTGTCTTTACAAGACTCAGACATGTTTTTCATTTAATCAGTCGTTCTTAATAAAATCCTTGAAGAAAGAGGGAGAAAATAGTGTACAGTCAGCCCTTTTAACAGATCACATCATACAGTAAGCAGCTGCGTTTGTTGAAAAGTGAGTCATGCTTTAGATTTCCTTGTGTTTCAGAGCACAGACAGTTACTTGGAAAATCTCCTGTGCACACCCTAAAAACAAACACCATTGACCCTGTATATACACATCACTGACTAGCAACTAAATCTCCTGCAGCCTCATGTAGAGGCTGACTGATCATGTAATTTTAACAAAATCAGATGCTGTTAGATATATTTGTTAAGTGAAAACTACAGTTTTGAATAAACTATTTTACATACACTGCTCTTTTTTGGGTGGTTTTTAATTAGGGCTGAAGAATTTTGAAATTTTATCGAAATTGCAGTATGGCTTGCTTCAATTTTCAGAAGCCAAAAATGTGTGTTAAATTATCATTTTAGATTAAGTGTTGTCCTGACCTATACACATCATATTCTACAGACAACATCCTTGTTTCTCAAAGGTCTGTACAAATCATTTTAAATATGTCCTTCAAAGGAAAATGAGAATAATTATGTAAAAATTACCATTCCCTCTGATATCGCGAATCATATCGCATCACAATTTCAGTCAAATAATCAAAATTAGGCCTTTATTTAAAATCGTTTTTAATGCTAGTTGGGCATTTATCAGCAGAAATAGATAGTCAAATTGATATTTTATCAGTTTTAACATCTATATTTGTTGTAAAAGTCACAAACACAACACTTTATGTATGTGTAAATGTAAAATAACTTTTTTGTCTTAATTATTGCTGGAATACATTCTTTTTTTTTTTTTTTTCGAAACAAGGCTTGGGAGGCTTATATGAGAGGACATTTTATACTTATTTTGTTGAACCCAGAGTATGTAAAGGTATGTCATTTATGGTAGTTTTTAAAGGCACTTGCTTTCAGTGTAGCCCAGGACTAATACACAGATAATGGCTCAGTGTAGCCAACAACCTTTTCATGCTCCCAATTTTCAATTACAGTTGTCATATATGAAATTAACTTCTATTTGAATGTAAATTATCTCAGGAACACAATTACATTATTTTGTGAATGTACCTAAACAGTGGCTGTTGGTAGTAGCCGTTCCACTGATTCCCTTCTACAACTGATTAAGTGATTGACTGATTGTCAATTTCAGGAGTGTTGGACCAGTGTCACAACTTATTTTTTTCTGCTCTTATTTCAACACACCGTTAATCCCTTACATGATAAATAGATACTGCAGATTTATTCAGATGCTGATACTAAGTGATCGAAACATCCAGGACGGACTGTAAAGAACCGAGAGACAACTCTGGCAGCCTCCTATTGACAACCATTGAGTTGAACATTAATTAATATGGTAATGATGTGTGAAGGTTCATTAACAGGCAGCCACAGAAGTAGCCTCAGATACAGTATTAAGCGTGCTTAGAGTAATTAATGGAATAACTTTACTTAGTGGTAAATATTCATGGGCTCTCATCTTTTTGTCTGCACAATGTGAAGAGAGAAGAGAGCCTGTCCATTAGAGGAGCTGAAGAGCTGTCCACAGTGAATGTGGGGCCTTTTGTTGGGATTGGGTGCATTTCATTGGAGGGGTATTAATTCATATTTTGAACATACTATCTTACAACAAAGCCAAAGGCACTGATAACATACCTGGGACTAGAGAGCATATTGTGAAGCCATGACCCCCCTCACAAATAGGGAAAGTCCACTTCACAGGTTTGTGGACAGAATAAAATGACTCTTTGTTCGTCCTCAGATGTAACCACAGCAGTTCATTACCATAGCAAAAACCCCTCATGATTGTCCATTGCCTCTGAAAATAGGATGTTTGCATGTCCCCCCCCACCACCACCACCACCACTGTTACAGTGAACCCTGCGCTATTTGCATAGAGAATGGAAACATTTATGTGGATCATCTGCACCTCTAAAAGTGTCATGCTAACGGTTGTGTTATCTACTGCATGTGCCTTGTTACTAACATGAGGTATGTCTTTTTCCAAAGTTTTTATTACTGTTTTATACTTTGTGTAGCACAAGACACCTACATCGTCCTCTTCAGACTTTACAAGAGAACCTTGCAAAATCCTCCTTTGTTTCTGTTGTCTTTTTTGCAATTGTTACATTTTGATTCATATTTTCAGCACGGGCCTCTCACTGAGCGTGCACATAACCCACCTAGGTGGGTAATTATCTCAACCAGGAGTTGTTCTCTTCCCTAAAATCTCAATGTGGGAGTGTGTGATGGGCTCAGTTTTTCCCAACCGGGTGAAGCAGCATGTGCTTGTTTATCCTCACCCTACGTTCTCTGCACCCCCACTGTTCTGAATGGCAATATTACAGCCTTGTGCTGTTTGAAATGGAGACAATTATCTGTTTAGATATTACAAAGTGAGCATTATATCACAAGGAAAAAGGCATACAGCTGCTATCAGGATCACATTGTTGCCTATTCTCTCCAATACGATTTTTCTTCCATCATTAAAATGATAGAACATTTATCTAAATTGATGTTATGCATTGGGTAAACTCATTTGGCTCCCGGGGCTCTTTCAGGTGATGGGAATTAATGATGTTTAGTAGTTTGAAACTGAAAATATCTGTCATTTGTCACCACTTGCCATTGATTTACGATTCCATTGATGATATGTTAATTGAAGTGTAATGAATCACAATAATAGGCTAGTTGTGTGGGAATGGTCCATTTTCGATGATTGTTCTAACCCTCAGTAGAGTTCAGAGCAAGCTGTGTGTTGACTCCAATTTTCAACAAGGGCATTTAACACATAATTAATGCTCAAACTGGGCAAGTTTGGGCTGCTGTGTTTTTTATCTATGCACAGTCTGCTGTAGATAAACACTTGCACAAATGCCTGGCCACAGTTTTGACTGCCAAATGTAAACGGCAAAAAAAGAACAGTGGGAGAGAGGGAGTTGGGGCTTTTTTTTCCTGCTCTCCCTTTCATATTTGGATATGCTTTAATGCTTTTATTCAAATGCACCTGAGATATTGTCCCCCCAGTCACTTCTCAGTTTACCATAAAAATAAGATTGTTTCCTTTTCTCTCCCTTTTTCATCTTCCTCATGTCTGGGTTGAGTGCTCAGTTAGGAAAGCTGTGCGCATGCAGATCAGGGCCGCCCATAGGGAGTTGAGTCTGGGCAGAGCAGGTACAGGTACAGAGCTTTCACCACCAGGGTGGCCAAGAAGGGCATCTCCTGTCAGTAATAAGGTTTTGTCTTGCAAATAAACCAGTCACTCACATCAGACAGTACCATTGGTCACTTGTTATCATGAGTGGGTGTAGTTGTACTTAACAGACAAATGGAAATCAGGGGCTACAGGAGGATAAACGAAAGATGCTCTCTGGCGGGCTCCGAGCTAACATGGTGGATGCACACTTGTAGCAGCCGTGGCGGAGGAGCAGTGACTGGTGCAGCCTCACACAAATGAAAGGAAGGCAAATAGCACAAGAATGCAGAGCACTGATCACTCTGATGTTTTCTCACAACACGTATGAGGCTATTGCAGTCAATAGCAACTGGTGGTCTACTTGTTCATGGGGGTTTTACATCAATGTGCTCTGTATTTCTCTTCTTTGTTTTTTATAAATTGGTTTGTTGGTGCATGTAACAAGCACTATGGTGTTTAGTGGTTATCATTTCATAACTACAAATAATTCTCCATTTTGTGTCTGCAGGGCAAGGAGGTTGTTTTACCACAGCAGGAACTGAAGATTGCTTTAAATAAGCAAGTCCTTGTAGAAGGTAAACACACAATCATTTACCAGAGTCAAGTCAATGCATGTGTGTGTGTGTGTGTGTGAATGCTGCATTGCATTGGCTCAATAATTAACTGAATGCAGTGTGGTTGTCTTGTTTGTGTACTGTATTTTGTGTGCATGTGTGTGACAGGTGCACTGTCAATGGTTTGAGAAGCTGCTGCTTTGAGACAATATCATGGTGAGTAAAAAAAAAAAAAAAAAAGGAGTGCTCTATTGAAGGTCAGCGAGCTTGTGTAGAGTGCAGTGTTTTTTGTTTGTTTTAATTAGTATTAAAGAAGTTGAAGGGAAATGAAGATGTGTGGAGCTTTTTGTCTGTTTGGACATGTTGACATTTGTCAGGAAAGACTGAAATATGGTAATGCTGTGTTTACCAAACAAGGGGGGTGTTTGAACGTGCACAGTCTTGTTGTCGTTGGCATGTCAGTCTGTCAGTCTGTTTGGTATCTCATGTTGGATTCCCACACCCGCTTCCCTATCTGCCTTCCCTAAGCTTTGGATGTGAACATTTTGGCTGGAGCGATCCTGGCGAGGCAGAGTAGAATTGTAGGGTAGTGGTGTGTGTGTGTGTGTGTGTGTGCGCGTGTGTGTATACAGGTTTTTGTTAATCTTTTCTGGCCTAAGCACTGACATTCTTGGGACCAGTAGTCCTCTTGGAGGAAAACCAAAACCTGGCCCACATGAGGCAGAACCTAAGTTTGGGCTAAGATTTGAATTGTGGTTTGCTTACGGTTAGGGTTAGGCTTTAACTGGTTGTGTTGAAGATTAGGGATAAGTCTTTGTTTAGGCTGTCAAACGGAAATCTGTCCATATGTAAATCTGTGTGTTTCTCTGTGTGAGTGCCTGCTTTCCGTCTTGTGCAGCTTCAACTATGCTATTATCACCCTCTCTTATCCCCTTTTAATTATAATTGTCATTTCTTATCATTCGTTTTGTTTATTTTTATGTCTTTGGCGGTATTCCATGAGCTGTGTCACATCTGGTGCTTTACAGTAAGTATCGTCTGATACACTTGATCACGACAGAATGACAATAATTTAGCCCAGTATCTGGCCAGCATTGATGTTGAATATCACATCTGCTCATCTCTGAAGAAAAGTGTTTGCTTTCATTCAAATCTTTAGTGGATTCTATCTCAGCGACAGTTTGTCTGAGCAGCAGTTTTTTAACAATGTGATAAATACAGCTTCATCCTTGTGTTTGCTCCTTCAGTGCAGTTCCATAGATTTGGAAAAAGCTGCTGTAAAAGTCATCATTACACTCAAGACACATCTTGTATTTGAGCCAGATAATCTCCCTCGCACCTGGTAAAAAAAAAAAGAAACTAGGACCTAATTAAAGTGGTGGATTTGTGTTGCTCTTGTAAATCATGAGAGCACTCTCCACATTGCAAAGTCCATTCCAACAGGCCCTGTCAAATGCTGTCTCCAAATGCCAGATCAGTACAGATTTTTTCTAAATTGTTGCGTAATTATTGTTAATAGTGTCAGGCTAAATCAGCCTGACACTGGTTTTCAGTAATTGCATCCCTAATGCAGAAATCCCTGTGGCAGCTAATGGGATTAGCATGAATTGGTGTTTATAACTCCTTTAAAGCACAACAGAGTCAAACACAACATGTGTGTGTGTAAAAGTGTGCATTGTATTTATTTTCACCACAGTTGGGCCTCATCGATTAAACCAGTTGGACACTAAATTGCCCGTAGGTGTGAATGTGGGAGTGGATGGTTGTTTGTCTCTATGTGTGGCCCTGTGATGGACAACAGTGGCCTGTCCAGGGTGTGTCCCGCCTCTCGCCCTATGTCAGCTGGGATTAGACACCTGCGCCCCCCGCGACCCTCATGTGGAGGATAAAGTGGTAGAAGATGAGTGAGTGAGTGAGTGAGCGAGTGAAAAACAAACAAAAATGAATTTGATTGATACATCATGCATGATATATTTGGTCCTATCTGAGCTGCCTCATATATGGTATGTGTGATGAGTAGGCCTTTTCCTTTGCTAATTTGGACCCAATGGCATTTAACTTTCCTCAAGAAGTGCCTCCGCTTGTAAGACTCCACAGATGTCTCTTCAAAATCTTATCGTCTCATGCTGCACTTTATCTGACTCACGAGTCCATGTAAGGGAGAGGAGAACACCCCACCATCCTGTCAGTTGATGATTTTGTTGTTCTTCCTTTTCTGTAAATGATTTGGCTTGCATTGCCTTAGTTTTATTTTTGTTTAATCCACTTTTTTATGGAAGTATTAGGAATAAACAAGTGGATTCATGAGTTGAACTCTCAGGAAGGTCATGAGCAGTTTTATGCTGGGATGAAAATAGCGAATCTGTAATAGTTCCCTTGAATGCATTTATTGCTTAAAAAAAAAAGTAATTTCTTTATATCAGCATCAAGCTGAAAATTGCCATGTATTAGTATTAGGCTTGGTAAGCTTCTAATTCTGTGGCATTTACAGCCGGCTGTGTTTCCATGCATTTATAACACTTTGATTTCTTAAGAGCTCCTTTAATCGCTTATGCCTAGCTTGGAACATAATAAACAACTTGCTGTCGCAAAAGTGCCACATGGGGGAGATTTCTAGCAGGAAAGTTAAATGCTTCTGTCACTGGCAGTTTTGTTGCTGTGTTTTTCATGCACTGTAAGTACCATAATCTACTCTCTAAGCTTGGCTGCTGTAGTTAAAAACAGCGACAGCAGAATAAATGCAAGGCTGCGTGAAAATGAAAAAATATTATGCATACAAAGATGTCACAGTGGAGGCCAAGGCAGGGGCATGAAGCAACGGCATGTTTGCTCTTTTTTTTCTCTTGATTGAAATCACAGGAAGGGCTGGAGTCTTGTGAACACCTTCACCTGGCCTCTGTCTGTTTTCCCTATCTGATGCTCTGCTTCTGTGGTCACATCAGCTGCAAACAGAGCACATACTGAGACTCTCTGTTGTCTATCTAAACAGGTTGCACAGTTAAATATGTGTTCCTTAAAATTGTTGTCACAGCAACACTTTGAAGCCGGTTTCACACCATGTGCATGTTTCCTGTCCGCCCGCCACGGAGCTGCTGTTGAGTTGCTGTTTTACATAATTTTTCTTTTCTTTTCTTTGCAAATCATAAAACATACTTTAAAATACTAGTTTGTACTCAATAAATGCCAGAACTCTTCAATATTAAGCTACACATCCATCGATGCTGCACATACTGTACTTCACAATAAAATTCTGTTGAAAAAAATATTAAGGGAATCAGGGAACTGAAATTCTTGTGCTTTCACTTTGAAACAGGAACAGGACATTATGTGTTTGTGACATACAGTATGTCACAGAAATAGAGGCTCAAACTAGGGATGGGTAGATGGATAATATCTCAATATATGTTTTTATTTTGACAATATTGATATTTTAGGAATATCAATTTTATTTATCTGATTTATAACTCATTAATGGTTGCTTCGGATTATATCAATGGACACAATATTAAGGAAACAACTTACTTATTGCCTTTAAATTGAAGGATTCAAGTAAGTATTCAAAGACATGTGGCACTGATATTCACCGCTCACTGTTGCAGTGAGCTTCTTCTGCACGCATTCAGCGAAGGTGTGGAGTTTATGTGAATGTTTGAGTGGCTTTTGCAAACTATTTACATACTTGATATTGGCAATTTGCACAAAAACACAAATACTATATACTACTGCAAACGATATATATCACTCACCTATAGCTGAAACTATGGTGAAAGATCATTTTCACTATATATTTTTACTGTGAGATGCATGTGGTGCATGTGGAAAATTCCCCCCAAAGTGTTTGTGAGACTCATAGGTCTCATTAGTTAACATCAGAATACCTGTTAATCCTCCTGGGGAAATTAGGTAACATGTGGGCCTAGAAACCAGTGTAATTCTCACCTGCACATCCTTCAACTTCCATGTGAATTATCTTCTGTCAAGGTAGAAAGAACTACACTGATAACGTTATCACCAATGTCCGGAAGCTGCTTAAAATGTCCTTTTATAGTGGTTGGAAATGCATTTTGAGAGTTTCAATTTATTTTTTTTTATCAGTATGAAATAGACACCTCTTCTTCGGGAAATATTGACCGATGTCTAAACAGCCCACCTAGGAGGGCGAGAAACTTGGATAATGTCCATCTGCCACCAGGTGCGGTCATTGTGACACAGCTTTCGTGTGAGATTGGCTGAGGCCACAAGAGTAAGCAAATTCCAATCCGCAGATGAGTTGTTTTTCCCAGCAAGATGAAAAGAAAATCACAAAAGTGAGAAAGAAAGTGTCTTTCTGGCCTCATGTCTCTGCCTCAGAAAGAGATGAAATAGAACTAATAACATGGATTGATTTGTTATCTTGGCAGCAGATTGTCTTTACAGAAACTAAGGCCAGCAACTGTTACACTGCAACATAATATAGTGCACTGTAACTATACTTGATTCAACATATGTACATACAGACCCAGCTCCCCAAAACAAAACTGTATGTTAATATGTTATGGCATATTTTGTTTTTGGTTTCCTGTTTGACCAGTGAAGCTCTATGACTATGTGAGGGAAAAAAAACTCCTACATGCCAAAGTTATTCATATTGGGACAGTTTTGATTTGTTGCAATAATTTCATGGCATGGTATATATCACTCTGGCAGTCAACTTTCTCTGTTTATTTTAGAAAACAAATCCCTTTTAGGGATAAAGCACCTGGCATGGCTACTTAATGGAATGGCTTCAGCCCTGAGCAAATAAACAGCTTGCATTTTTTGGTGTGAGATTAGGAATGTGGCTGATTTTGGGGGTAGAGAGAGAGAGAAAGTCTATGAGATTTACTTCTGTTTCATTCTATAGATGACTGTACTATTTCTAGTACAGAGTTTGCCTAGACATGCATGTGACTATTGGCAGTGTGGTTAATACTTAACTTTTCATTCTCACAATGCAGGTTATTATTATTATTATTATTATTATTATTTTTATTTTGTAGTTGAGCAGTGAGTCAGCTGTAATTATTCATGGGGGATGGAAACTATTAGAGCCTTTGTTTTCCACACTCGCATAAACACAAACATGTGCTTATGCTTTTTCTTCAAACTGGAAAATATCCTGTGTTTAACAGAACTGTAGGAAATGGAGTAAACCGTACACGTGAACATTGATATATATTTAAAACAAATATGATGGTGCTTTTGTTTTAAGAGACCTCTAATGCCCATAGTTATTGTGGCAGAAGTAAAAGTAGTATAGAAACTAAACCAAAAGACTTTTTTGGTTTGTATTTTGGTCGTATCTGACGACAGAGAACACTTTCACTATTTTGACATAAAAGTTGAATGGCTTGTTCACAACAGATTCTTAAACCAGATGTTTCAAGTGGTATCTCAGTTATTTCATTCAACCACAAGTTTACTGCTCTGATTCTCTGGGCTGATGAGTAGGGAAATTCGATATTTTAAATTATGCAACAACTAGCTGCAAGATAAACCAGAAACTACCTAATACTAACAAGCTGAATGGGGCATATCACCGCCTTGCATAGTAGAGGCAAACACTCTTCATTCAAGAAATTGATTACTCGCTAGTGCTTGTACTGTATATCTGTACAATGTACTGACTGGCTAAAATTTTCTATGCTGTAAAAAACCTTTAAAAAGGAAAGAGTCTAAAGGAGAGTCAAACAATAGACATAATAAAATGTGTCAGTATCAGCAGAATGTTAGAGATGGAGAGATTGCCTCAGATCATCTGTTGCATATGAAACAAGGACATCTGTCCGTGCTCGTTTGATAAGAGGAGCTCAGGACAGAGAGCCACAATCCAAGTGATCCTGCCTACTGCAGCTTCAACATTTAGATGTTCTCTGACATATTTCATTTTGTCTGAACAGATGATGACTGATTTCATCAGCCTCCAGCTCAAGTTCAGTGGCTGTGGAAGCCAAACTGCAGTGGAAAATGTGTGCTTTTAGAGATAGCTGTCCCATTGCAGACATGGCTGGGAAGCCACTGAGAAGCTGAAAGGGTATTTCTACAGAAATGTGGTTATTTATGTAATCAAATGAAAGTGGAGGCATTTTTTAAACTGATATTTATTTACAGTCCCCCCCCCCTTTTTTTTTTGCTCTGGGTTCAGCCTTGGCTCCTGTGTTGTTTTCATAAACAAAGTCTCTGTGGCTGGCCAGAAAAAAACACAGGGCTGCTCAGTGCACTGAAAACAGGAATGACAAACACCATTAGCTGAAAAATTTCCATCTCATTGCAACTATGTTATTGTTTACTTTACCATACACGTCCTAATATGGTTACCTCCCTGTCAAAGCGGGCCAGAGCAGAGCCGAGGGGCCCTCGCAGGGAGAGACGCTTTCAGCTGCCACTTAGACAATAAGAAACAAATGTCACAGCTCGGCAAAATAGCCACGCTTTCACAGTCTTACAGCACTTGGCCTTCCAGGCTGCTTGGCTCAGGTTCCTGTGTGATATTTATCTACGCTGCACTGTTAGATGCCCTCACAATGTACCCCACCTCTCTCCCTTCTTCTCTCTTTTCTTCTTGTCTTCTTTCTGTCTTCCTTTATTTGTCTGTATCTCCTCATCGATCTCTGTCCCTGTCCTGGTGTTAGCTGTGTATAGGCTGAGTGATGGGCCTCTGTTTGCTGTGTTAAGTTATTTATCAGGGGTGGGGTGGTGTGTTTGGAGTGGCTGTTGTCCTCCTCCCTGTGGCCGAGTAGAGGCCAGTTCAGCTGCAGGTCACGCCCTGGCCTGAAGCCGATTCTGTGTTTGAACTGGAAACTTCTTGGCAATACTTACAAACCTCTTTGGATACTCGGATGAAATCATCACACCAGAAAACCTCGGTAGAACTCAGTAGAGAAAGAAACATCATTCTCAAAGCTGTTTTAATTTTAGTGGTTCTGTAGCTGCTTCATCCGTTGTTATTATTAGGGATAAGTTAATACAATAATCTGTATCAGTCCAATACTGGACAAAATCACTTCAATCAATTTTAGGAAAAGTAAAAAATGTAAAATCCACTACCATAATTATATGGTTTTGTTATAATATCAACACATATTAACAGGTTGGTTCTTTAAATATGGTAAAAATTGGACTAAATGGGACTGATGTTGTCAAGGGAATTCAAGGTTGTGATATTGGTATCAAATTGGTCAACAAAGTGGAACTGAGTAGGGCTGTCACTTTTTCTAAAGGTCAAGTTTGAATGACTATTATGCAATATATAATGCCTTCAAATATATTTGGATCTTTTCTCCCACCCACCCACACAAACAAATGTGAGAACATTATTTACTATTGCTCTTACTTTAGCCCAAGTGAGATTGATCACTCGTTGCGATGCCCATCTGTGGTGCCTCCCCTGTCGCCTTATTCAGGTGGAGCTAACAAGTGAGTCCGCAGATTTGTTCGTTACTTTGCCATCTACAGTTTAGATCCGGAAATAGTCCCACACACCACTTTTCAGATTCTTTGGTGTGACTGCCTGCTCAGGAGGACAGTCCAGCTTCTATTCTCCATTCCCACATCAAAACAACAGAATATCACTGGGCCAAGAGGGCATTCAAAATGGATCTAAGGCCAAGCTGCTGGACCATGCAAATATGGTCTGATGCACTTCCTGGCTGTATATTTTAAAGTGACATGGGTTTGTAGATTAATTTTTAACTTTCCACCCTCAAGTTGAATCAGACATCCAGCGGTCCCCAAGTAAATATTTATTAATGTGGATTAAATTAAGATATTATTTAGCCTATTCAGTCCATAAAAGTTTATAGATATGCTTTTGCAGCAGCAATACATTTACAAACACAAGTGGGTCATTTAGTGTGAACAGCAAAATGTCATCAAATCCTTAATACTGGATATTACTCTTATCAGTGATCATGTGTGGGCATCCCCCAGGATTTTCAGCATATATGCTATTAGTCATCAGGGTCAGGCAAACTCACTGCAGGTTAGTCTGGCAGCAGGTGGAAATAAGGTTCTTTCAGATGCATGGGCTTTTCTCTTTCCCAGTTGGTGGATGATGATGACAGCCTCACCTCAATCCTAAAATCCTCACGTTTATGATATTTGCCCAGTATTATCTGTGCCTGCGGTTGAATGGGTGGACGGAGCATGAGGAATGTAGAAGGTCAGACTGCGAGATTTACACAGTACAGAGCCAGAGAATCCCTGGGAAAATACTTGGGCTGGGGATCAAACAGACGTCATGTGATATGTTCTTAACACCGACCTTTACATCCGCGAATTTTACTGCTGCCCTCTGACAAATGATGCACTTCAGGTAAAGCAATTTGTATTTTAACATTCTTTCACTAATAAAAGTTAACCAGTAAAATAATGTAAGTTAAAGAAAACTTTTTACTGACCTGTGCAGTTTGAAAGGTATTTGTTAGAAATATAATAGAAAAACAAAGGAGACTGAAGAGGTAGTGGCACAAAATGAAATGGTGCAAAAAAAAAAAAAATTACAACTAAAACACTTTTAACATTACACTAAGAGGCTGCATCGAATGACACAATATCAAAAGAAATTGGGTGCTCATCAAGAATAAAACCAGTTGTCAGTGCAAAAGAAAGGCATCAGAAGATGCCCAATGTAGGAAAAAATACAATAACATTTTGCAAATACAATGTCATCTTTTAACTGAAAATCCAGTGCATTTTGAAAAGTCTTCATCGGGGCGCAGATATGAAAAAATAGCAGGTGCAGCTGAATGTCCCTCACCTTACTGTTCTCTTCTAGGTGTGTTGGAGAACCTATGTAGCCTTCATTTAGCTTCAAAACCCAGAAGAGGTTAAGTTTGTCCATTGTAGGCTATTGTAAAAACACAATGGTCCGAAATGGCACCCTCCATGATATAAATTTAAAAAGGGTAAGTCTGGGGAAATTAAAGAAAACAACAATTCATACAATCAGGTGATTGTACACTTATTGCACTAACTATAATTATCCAAAGTTTCTGCAAGATAAAAATAACTTCACTCAAATTATATAGACTGGACCTTTAAACAGTGCTGTAAACACATTACTATTATGGCAAGTCAACATTTGCTAAGTGAGACAGAAGCATTAATGGACTGAAAAATGACAATTATCATTTAACTCACTTTAAACACTTAGATGGTAATCGACGTCTCATAATTTTTGGCCAGGGAAGGTAATGGCCTGAATTCTAAACACTGACTATTTTTTAAAATGTATTTTATTTCATTTTTGCAATGGTTGCAGGAAACACATTGGTCCCAGTGGGTTTAGTTAGCCATGAGCTATTTTAGGGTGGAGGGTGGGAGGGGGTGGTGATTTCTTACTTAGCTGTCTCCCTTAAGATTGAAAGCACAGTCATTATTGTGACTGTTGAACTGAGCTGATGAGAGTTACCATCACCAGTGAGGTTGTGTTTGTTGCTGCATTTGACTTTGTGTCTGGGGATGTAGGTGGCTGCCGTCTTGAGTTTTTAGTATTTCTTTTTTGAAATGATAAAGACCCTGTGAAGTCAGTGTTTTCGTGACTAAATAAAAGCTGTTGTGTCAAAGTGGTAGTATTTTTGATATTCATAGTTCAAGAAGCAGAGCAATCATAGTGAAAGCAGCCACTTATTTTCTGAATTCCTGGAAACGATATGAGTTGCAGACTTTTCATCTGATTGGCAAAATGCCACTGACTTATGACTCACACACACACAAACACAAAGTCTGAGTCATTGCAGTGACTTTGATACCTGTGAAGCACAGAAGGAGCTGTAAGGAAGTAGTCACATAATTAACTATCAACAATGTCAACATTTTCAACTGTGATGGCAACAATGATAAAGTCCCTGTTGTGAACATTTACTCCTGACGAACCTGTGATTCATTATTTTGTTAGGCGTAACTATAATTTCTGCTCCAGTGGTACAGTGGTACAGTATTTTGTTGATTGTCTAATGGCTCTGACCTTTTGTTTTCATCTGAAGGGAAAGACTATAGACGTTAATGAACTTTGTGAAAGGACTGTTTACTGGTTTCAAGGTCAGTTTCCGAGAAGTGCAGCAGGTTTCTCATAAAACATATTTACAGCCAAAGATGTGTATATATAGTAAATGTATACATATGCAGCAGGGGCAGTACTGGCACATTTTCCTTTTTTTCTTTTTTTTTTTTCTTTGTTTTTTTTTTTTTTTTTTTTTTTTTTTTTTTTTTTTTTTTTTTTTTTTTTTTTTTGTATTTTGGCCCTCTATTTTTCCCATGTGACATAGACATGCAGGGTGTTGTGTGCAGATGTGTTTATTTCTGGAAGCACTAAAAGTAATACATGAGCCAACTGACCAATCAAACAGAAGAAGGGAACTCTTGGAAAGCATAATGATATGCCAGCTCACAATGTAATACAGAAAAGGCAGAGAAGAAAAGGCAGGACTACTGGGTGTATTAAATATGAATTAATGGAATGTTGCTCAGGCACATCTCTGGGTGAAGTCTAGTGTTGAAAAATAAAATTTATGTTGCCAGCTACTAGCCGTGAAGGTGCATTTGGACTTAGTATCCTTTAATTAGAAGTGAGATATTAGCATTTCATAGGGCTTAATGCTGGGTGAGGGGATCGGCTGGCCACCGCACCTTCATTAGCCAGCTTCACTGTGTAATGAGTGCCGTCATTAGCTGATAGAGTGGATTTTGTGCTCTACCTTGAAAGGCACATTTTTTACATATTTAGGAGAAACAAGGCCTTTTAATGGATTTGATAATGAATAAAATAAGATGCCACTTCTTTAAAATTTGACGAGTGTTTTTCTGATGGTGTGCACCACCAGCTGCTGCCTTCTTTGTTTTTCTGTTTGTTAATTAATAACAAGGGAGGGAAAAAGAAAAGCAGTACTGTAACAGTAGCAGAAAGACAGAAAACAAATGGAGTCACTGGGTTTGGTGAAAGTATGATTGACATTTTGCAAAGGAACCAAGAACATCAATCATAAATTCTGATTTGTATCAATATTATTAATTGGACAATGAAAAGCATTGTGTGTGGTTTTTTTGCACAGGTCTGAGGCTGCTGTGCTCAGTGTTAAAACTCACTGTATTTATCAGAGGGAAGGCAGGGCAGCTATTAGATAAAACCTGACTACAAATTCTCTGTGCAACTGCATGTGCAGGAGTGTGCATGTACATCTAACATCAGTCTAGACAGCTGAAGCTGAGGTGTTTTTTCGGATATGAAAGTCTCCCTAAGCCTTTCGGTTGCAGGCTCCATTCTCAGAATCAACCATGAAGTGATTAGTATTTTATTGATGAGCTCCTGAAGTGGCAAGTGTGGGAAATTGGATCTTTGATCTCCTGGAGTTTTGGGAAATATATCCTGAGTGTCTGGAGCTCTCCAGGTAAAACAGCCCCCTCATCCTATTGACTTCAGTACAATACACATGTATGCAAACACACACGTGCGCACATACTTGTGGGGGTAGTTATTCCTCCCCTTCTCCAACCATATATTTGTTTTGGATGTTTTCACTGAGAGTCTACACGGTGATTACAGATGTTCATTAACAAAATTGGATATTTGTTTTAAACTTTAACCAATCACTTTGATATGCTAATTACAGTGTAATTTAATTTGAGCCCTGTAATGATGATGCTGTTATTATGGACATAAATGATGCAGTTAAGCTGAGAGTAATCTCATTTGCATACTGTACATGCCAGTAAATTAAGCCCTTTCCTGCATTGCTTCAGCTTTAATTTTCCACTCCTTTTCACACAGCATCCCTCAGCCCCTGTGCCTAATAGCAGGCCAGTGTGTTTGATGTCGAGAGCTGCAGCATCGCACTAAATCTAGTCACAAAATGAAATGCATAAAGGCTTTCATTATTACTCTGAGTGCTCTTTTAAGAACTTTGTTATTAATAAGCAGGCAAGCTGTCCACGCTTTGTAGCGATACACACTCAAAAAACACAGTAATCATCTTCAACATTAATCTGCATCTGAGAAATAAAAAGGATCACTGCTGTAGTAATGACGCATGTACGTTCAGGAGCCACTAATCATACTATATATGTCCTCTCCTATGTGTTGATCAGAGATATCTTCAAAGAGGTGATCCTATTTTTGATATTCCTCCTTTGATAAAGAAGATGAAGGACATCTGGTTATTTTTTTTCACTGAGATTTCCATACAAAACTAATTGGAAAAACAGGTGTGTCCCTATAGTATGTTTATAGCAAATAATTTGGCCTCTATTTTCTCTTATTTTTCATCTCAACTGTGTTTTGATGTGTGCATAAAAGTGGCCTGTTTTCTGACAGAATGACATGACCAGCCTTGATAAAAGCTCATGTGTCTTCATTAGAGAGGCAGCACATCATGGTGTCTGATTGTGTGATGTGATGTTTGCAGTTAGAAGGTAAACATGTTTGTCACACAGGCATATTTATGTTGATCAAACACGAGACAGGCCGTGGTGAATGTTAAGGACTTTAAACTCACCTCCTTGAGGCAGCTCTGTGAACGCGCAGCCATCATCGCAATGCTTGAACCATGCTTTGCTCACACACAGTCTGATTTCCCCTTTTGCACTATGAAGGTAGGTGAGGAGGCGGGTGGTTTATGGACTTAAACACTGACAGTACAATTGCCCTTCACTGAGAACGCTCTTCCATTTTGTGCCATAAAGAATATTATTTTTCTGCCAGCCAATTTTCTCTGTTAGTCTCTAATTGGCTACATAAATCTCGGCCGTTGAGGGTGAGAAATGTTGCCGTGTCACACAGTGTAATCTTCACCCTTATTTACCAATTCATTAAGATTCATTGATGCAGGATCGGTGAGAGGAAATGACAACATAAATCAGGCCTCCAACATAATGACCCTAATCAGTTGGGAATTGCAGAAAATGTCATGATGAACTATGTCCTTGTATTAGTGCCACTGTACATTGTCATTGTGCAGCTTTATGAGTGGGACGCATCCTCCTGACATGGGCTGTATTTAACAAAAAAAGAGTTGTTAAAACCTGATTCCATTAAAAGGCAGAAATTCATGTAAGGTCTTTTGGTATTTAGCCCCCTTGTCCTTTATCTTCAGTTTCTCTGCTTAATGGAATGACCAAACTCCCATCCTTTTTAACGCTCTATGTCCTTTCCTTGGGAAGCTGGAACTGTTAAAATAATAACATGCTTCTTAGGCTTCAACAACCCCAGTATCATATCGAAAAACAATTGCTCCTTTAGAGGCAGCAGGAGGGGTCAGTAGGTAAGACCACTCCCAAGCTGCTGTTGTGTTGTTGATGTCTAAAATCACTGAGACACTTGAGAGTATGTACGATTGAAATGGAATACCTATTCCATTACCATGCCATTATTTGTGTGTAAAGGTAAATGATTGTATCCACATTATATAGTTCTCTGACCCGCTGCAGTTTCACAAGTATTTTTACACTTCCCACAGCTATTTCAAAAAGTCAGTTTATTTACATTAAGAACCTCTTTTATGGGAGACCTGGCCAAGACAGGTAGCAGTACAAATAAAACGCCACATTACAGACATAAAATTCTGATTTTAAAAGCATTCAGTGAGTGCTATATATGGAAAATAAAGACTGATTGATTGATTAACTCACTAAGCTTCAAGTCTTTATGCAGATAGTTCCATGCCCAATGTGCAGAATATACCAAAGCCCCTTGTCCAGTTTCTTTTCTTTATGTTCATTTTGCAGTATTTAATATTTGCAGCCACCACCTATTTCATTTGCGTTGATACACAAACATAGTAACAACAGATGTATCTGTACAGTTGGAGCCATGAAAATAATTTTCTTTTTGTGAGATTAGTATACAACACAAGGAAGTGCATCTTTGGTCTCAGAAGATGCATGCAGGATACATAACTTATCGCTCTCCACATGTGCCTGGAATGGGGCAATAGACGGCTAAACTCAGTCAATTCTAAACATTCACTGAGCACTTATAGTTGTTGTCAAGGTATTAGTTAAAAATAATAGCCACTGCATTACAATGTCAAGCAAAAATCATTAGGTAAACTTCTCCTCTTGAGCAGCTCCAAATAAAAGAAGTAGGACACCTGCTTTCACAGTGTGTTTATCCGCTGGGAAACATAAGGTAACAGTGTCAAAGCTAAGAGGAGTTATATCCGACCCTACAGTTAGATCCATTACTTTGTGTGTAGAGCTGTGGTTTACTGCACTTCTGTTGTGATAAGTTAACTGGAATGAAATGAAATCATTTCAAAAAATGATTAGGCTACATCGTTGTCAGCTCAGAGGAAGTACGTAGTTGGGTGAGTTGACCACCCCCACCCCCAGCTGACAGCAGCTCTAATAATATTGTCCTCCCTTTGCATTGGCACACAATATTAATTAGACAAGTTCGTTAAGACTAACCTCGATTTCCCCAGGAAAATGCATCTTGACACATTTCCTTTGCATTCCCATACCCATGGGAGCAGCCCTTACATGAATTCCAGTAAAAATGATTAAAAACTTGACATGTTTTAAGTAATGTTAAAACAATAAGTGCCTTCATAGGTCCCATAAGGATGCTGATGGATTGAAGTTATGTTTTTCTATATGTGCCTGTTTGACAGGTCTAATTGGCAAGATGAGCTTGAGGGAGGCAATGCCTGCCTTTTTTCCCTCTTTGCATTGAGCTTGTGGTCAGAAAAAAGAGGCCCCTCGTCTCCTGGTGTGTGTCCTCGCAGTGCAGTGTTAATGGGCCTGAGCCACATGTGAGTGAGATTATCAAAGTCAAATGAAGGAGAGTCGCAGAGAGAATGTGTGGCGAACCACTCCTAAAAGAGGCTTCACATCCCAGAATTACTATTCCATTCATGTACAACCAGATTTAAACTCATTAGACTTCTCTATTTACTAAGTCTCCATCGGCCCTCGTTGTACTAAAAATACCATGGCCTGCCTTACTTTGGCACATTCTGTCATTGTCTGTGCACAACAGGACTTTACTCTGAGGTTTTAACATGGCTCAGTGTAAAGGAGACAAACTGCTTTGTATATTTTCTGAAATTATGAATCTACTCAGCTTCTCTATTGGAGTCTGTCCCGCTTATTGATAATTTATTTGAGCTTGTAGTGTGATAATATGTTGATATTCATATGAATCAGCATATTCACTTCTTGGCTGTCGAGTTCCTTTGCTGTGCTCTGCTGTGGTAATTGGTTTGGATCTAGATTTCATGCTTGAAAAAGCTATCAGTCATCACCATGTGTTAGAATTGTGTATTTTGGTGTCTTTGCTCGGTCTTTATGCCTTCACTTGGGGGTAACAGTTTTCTTTTTTTGAGGACTAAACTGAATCAGGAGAAGTGGATATGGGAAAGAATGGATTCTGGGTAGGAAAGCCTCAAACATGACAGCTTAGCATTCAGCTTAGCAGATGACTTCAGCTTGTCACAGTTTGGAACGGTAAACTCATGATCCTGCTTGCGTTTAGACCTCATGATGTAAACGCTGGATGGTAAAAGCTCTATGTAAATAGCTGGACATCATCCATTGATGTCAGGCTATGTATTATGCACTGTAGCCTACTACTACTTTCACCATGGAAGAACACTTCACTGCACTATATTATTTGGAGCTCAAGCAATGTGAATCCTCTCTCTGCCATAATGCACTTTATTTTTAAAAAATGCATCTTTTGTGGGCATTTTTTTTTTCTATTCCATTCCCATTGTCACTCAGAGTGTCCAGGTCCAACCTTTAGGTGTAGGGTACTGTTCAGGCAGGAGGGTGACAGCTACATCAGTGATGTCACTGCTGTGACATCATACCACTGTAACACAGTGTAGCTCACCAACAAATT